>BLKM01000407.1:0-56548 GCA_013340265.1 Coptotermes formosanus | reverse complement strand
TACATCAAGAGTCTCAAGAAATAACAAACTTCCATTTCCTATCTCGCAGTCGCGCGGCCGCCCCCGCCCCCCCCCCCCCCCCTCCACCAAGTCGAAGTGTATAGTGATGCATGGGGTCACTTCAAAAAATCCCTGTATAACAGCTTGCATATTTTGGCTTCAGAGGCATTGCCTCATTTCCTCCTTTCATGTTAGTGAGACTGCTGGTATAGGATTTTTGTCCTGTAAGCATATGTCAAAAAATCTCAGGTTCAAGGTAGATGCAGTTCATATTTTTCATTTACCTGTGATAAAAGTCAGAACTGTGAATTTGGCAAATACCTCACTGGTGCTGAAATTATAAGTCCACTGTCATCACTGTATTATTACAATAAGCACAACTTCACTCCCCAGTGCTTGGACCCCGTAAGTGAATTTCTTTACTCTGAAAGTCTTTAATAAATGAATTACCCCTTGTTACTTTATTCATTTGTATGTGAAATGTAGAGTTGACTGCACCTGCTTCAAGAATGCTTGTAGAACTGAAAAGTTTTGGCATGTGCAACCAAATGTAACAGATGCAGTATCAAAGTGATGTATGTGCAGTAAAACTGAAAAGAATTATGTGTCTGTTACTGTAAGAGGAACATGATTGTTATTATTTTTTGTGCCATGATATTAGTACCACATTTCTGAAGATTTAGGTAGTTGTCACTATAGCACACTTATATTTAATAATAATTATATGTTACTGGTTTTTCTGTTGATTAGGTAGGTTATAACTTAACTCCATTGATGCATTTCACAGAATTTATGAAATAACACTGAGGGAACTGTGCATTTTCATTTAAATTATAATTAATTGGCTAAACTGTCATATTAAAGTTTCCTATTTGTAGAAGGTCATTCAATTTTTTCTATGCCCTAGTCAGTATTTATTGCACAAGAATGGCAGTGATGGAGTCTTCCATCTCACTGTCATTGAAATCTCTATTAATAAGGTACAAGTTTTATTTTGACATTTTCATGCTTGCTTAAAACCTTTTGCCTGCCCAATTCTATTAATTTTTTGGTAATTTTGTTATTTTAATGTCCTCCATAATATCTCCTTTACATTAGCAGTTAATGGTAATGATGAACTTTTTCTGTTTGTCTGTGATGACAGTGTGATATGGGGTCAGCAATTTCATATGCTGCTTCAGATGTTACAGTCAAGCATAAGTACTTGTGTTCAAGCATAAGGTTAATTACTGTGAAACCATTTTGAAAAACGTGATGGTAAGAATATATTAATTTCTGATAAATTCAGAATCTGTTGTTGATAATCCTGTAGCTTCATGGTCAGTCACATAGAAAAAGGTAAATGAACCATTACTGGCAAAATGCATAGCATACACAAAATTCTGCATTTCACGTGTGTGTGTGTGTGTGTGTGTGTGTGTGTGTGTGTGTGTGTGTGTGTGTGTGTCTCTCTCTCTCTCTCTCTCTGTCTTTCTGTGTGTCTGTCTGTCCACATATGTTGAGTTTTTTGTATTGTGTTTCGTCTGTATTTTTTAAACTTCTGTGCTTCATTCTACCAGTTTGTTTGTTCTGTATGTGTTTTTGTTCTTCAGTTGTGTAAGTTTTTGAGAGTTTTGTTTTGTCTGCAGCATATGTGTGTTGTGTGTGTGTGTGCGTTCTCTTACATGTGAATATTTCAGCCCAAGTTAATATACCTGATGCTAATTCTATGCATTTAGAACAAAATGACTGCACATTACCGTAGTCTTTTGGGGGTTGTCTGTTAAAATATTGAACTGCGTTCCATTCAGCAGTAGTGTCTATCAGTTTGTAATTCAGAATCTTAGATTGTGTAACTGTCCCACTCTGTTTCTTCAGTTGTTACATGCTGTTCTTGGTGAAGTAAACAGAAATAATACAACATTTAAATTTTCAGATTTGCAAAATATTGAAATTGTATAGATACTATTATAGATTATGGTCATCTCAGCAGCACACTGGATTCTGGTTTGATACATCAGCAAGAGGAGGTTATAACCTTACAACAAAATCATGTGACTAGAAATGATAGCTTCATTTGCTGTAGTCCTTCAGAATTAGAAATTGTTGTTAGATTGAAATGTGTTCATTTCTGGCTGTCTGCAGATGTAATCACAGTAGTTTTTATCTGATTTGTTGATTTAAAATGGGAGGAAATGTGAAAGTTAAAAGTATTCTCACTTTTTCAAAATCAGTTTCCCTTCCTTGACATAACTGCCTTGTTAATACAAAGTTTTCCCATACTCCAGGTATAAATGCCGTACTTGAAAGCTTGAGCCTTTCCCTGTCAAAAATGATATCTCTTGTAGGAACATTATCAGCTGCTACTCTGAATATATTTGTCACAACTGCTGATAGCTGTAGGAATTCAGGAGTCAGTGACTGCAGCATTTTAGTAGTTAGAATCTTAAGCTAGTATAGTAATATACAAAAACAAAAGATGTAAATATTGTTTTATTGAAAAACCAGAACTTTAATTCAAAATGAAACTCCCTTAATGTCCAGTTGTGCATGCTGACTAATGCTGGCATTTGCCTTTTGCCATGTCAGTTTTTGATTGAGTCTTATGATGTCATATGTTTAGGTCATATACAGTTAACAGCCATGTAAATTATTTCTGTGAACTCTAGCAGATTTGATATTAAATTTAACCAAAATATCTTGCTCTTCAGCAGATCACTATGCATTTATACATAATTTTAGAATACTCTTGTGAAGCAGCACTCCATTTAGTTCTCTAATGCTGTGAAATCAGCCCCAGGGCATAGAAGTGTTTCATTTTGTCTTTATGTCTGTTTTCCTCTGGTGAAATGCAGAGATTACAAAAAAATGTTATCTTCTTTGTGTTTTCTTTATGTGTTTTGCTACCTATAAATTGCAGACTTTCTCCTGCTACAGGTTATGTCAAAGATGTTGCCATTTTGTGTCCTGAATGTGAACTCTGCAGCATTGCATAATATATGGGCTGGGAATTCGTATCACACTGTTGTGAAACATAAATCAGTTTCTGCAATGTCTTCAGTAGAGTTCATTTTGCCTCTTCTGTAACTCTTGTATGTGTGTTTTCGTTTTTGCACTTGTGTTGCTGCACTTATCGCGTTGCTTGGTTTAGGCTAGATCCTGTTCCCCTCCCAGCCAGGGCCAGCACATCACTGGACCAGATAGATGAAAGTGCACCAGATGAAGTGGAACCCTTTAGCAGGTGAGATTCCCTCCATGGCATGTTGTGTTGTATTAATTCCCTCAGTGTCACTACATACATGTTACCAGAAAATTTTGGTCTCATCATACGTTGTATTAAGAACTCCACAAGGCTTCATCTTCTCCAGATGAAAACAGTCAGACATTTGTAAATTTTTGGAAGTGTAGATAGTTTCCTGAAGAATACGGTACATCTATGGAAATGACAAGGAACAGTTAAATTTGTTCACCATTTGTTATGTTTATTCGTCTTGTCCAGACTGTTGTGCATTCTTATTGAAGTGATGACGAAGCTTGCTAATGTAGGCAGAGACCCACAGATTTGTGCAGTACAGGATTCAGATCCACATTGCAATATGACTATAAATGAATACAGTCTTGAACTGCACAGTTGTGCAGTACAGGATTCAAATCCAAATTGCAATATGACTGTAAATGAATACAGTCCTGAACTGTGTAGGTGTGTGTTCAGAGTGTGAAAGGGCTTTGGGAATAATTTGATAATACATTGTCTGTTGTGTCATGTTCCTGAGCATGGCAACTTTCATGGGATGTTCTGGCAGCTGCAGACTTCCTCTGCAGTAAAGCTGCCATGGTAAGGGACATGGTGAAAGAGACAGCTATAGCAGACAATACACACACTACAGAATTGGGGTAACTTCTTACCTTGAAGATTAATTTTGAGAAGAATGCATTGAATGTTTGTGTTAGAATACCATCTGGTATTAATAAAACGTGTGACCTTTCACCTCATTACAGTCCTTACACTAGTTTATATAAACTGCAGTTACATTTTCTAACCTTGAATCACTGTGAAATTTTGTTTGCTGTACCTCAGTTTCTGCACTAGAATTTCCCAAGTCTAGTTTGTGTTATCAGTTTTGTATCTAATGATTTTATCCCTTACATACATATATGGGGGTGTACCATCCAAACTTGAATCCAGTAAATGAATCCACTAATGATTGAATGGTTGTTGTAGGATCAGTTGAAGTGTAAAGTAACTAACTAAACTGAAGAGTACGTTTTATGTGAAGTGAAGTGCTGTCCACTTCATCTCAAATGATATTTTGTAGCTGGTGTTGCATCTTAAGATTCTTTCAGCGTATAAATTATAATGACATTTCATTACATAACAAACTGCTGTATGTTACCAAAATCATAATTTGTAACAGTTCTGCTTTATCTATATTTTGTACCCTTTCGCATGTAAACTTTAAGTCCTTCAGTTCAGGTTATGCTTAAATCAAAATGAGAGGAACAACTAAAGCTTGACCCCCCCTCCCCCCAGAGTTAATGAATTTGTGGTTTTGACTGTGGTGTCCATACTACTTCAGAAGATTTGTTCCCATGCCATTAAATATAGCTGTTAGTGTGACCCCGTTATAGACCATACTAATTTGTATATAAATACACGTTGGTTCTCACAACTTTGTCGCCATTGAGTGTGGTTATGTTTGGAACCAGACTACACACTTCGTTTATAAAGAGACAATTTTCACAACAGGACTCTGGTTGTCAGTGTGGTTACATTATGAACCATACTGTACAACTTTAATTATAAACAGACATTGGTTTTCACAGTAGTAACTAGAGCAGTTAGTGTGGTTACATTATGAACCGCACTATACTATTCATTTACAAAGAGACATTGCTTCTCACAACATTACCTATAGCTGTTCTTGCCATTATGTTTTTAACCAGACTGTACTACTACTGTTCTAAAGAGATCTTGATTTTCACACTAGCAACAAGTGTTTCTAATGTTTGAGCTCAATTACAGATGCAGCTCTCACTAATTCTTTATGTGCTGAAATAAGTAATGTCACATTGTGAAATTTATAATTATATTTGAGCACATGTCAGTATTCACATCTGCTGGCATCGCCTGCTGGCAGTCATGTGTAGAAACCAAATGTCAAGATTCCATTTAACAAATTCAGGGTTTTGAAACTGTGTCACTTGACAGCTTATTCCAGGATCTGTCCCAACTGTTATGAACATAACCTAATGCTTAGTATCTGAGGTTCCTTTGTTTCAATGTATGACATGCCACCAGCTCCAATTCATTTTTAATTCCTATAATTGTCAGTCCATGACTAACACAGGGCTGCAGTGTGGTGTTCTGGAAGGCCTGACTGAATGTAGCAGAGAATTCCCTTTGAGATACACTTATTTCAGTGTAAGATACACTGCTAGCTGCAGTTCAGTTTATTTTGTTTGAATTAGAAATTGTGAACCCAGTTCAACACTGGACTGGTATGTGACCCTCCAAATGTCAAACTTGTGCAGCAAAGAACGTGGATGTATTAAACATGATTTTTGTGTAGTTTTCCCTTCCCTTAGTGACAATGGGTTTTGAAATTATTTGGTATAATTTTCCAAATACCAGAATGAAAATGTGGACTAGAGACCTCTTATCCCTTACAGATCTGTGTTCCTTGCATTTATTCTTCTTCAGCGGAATTGTTGTCAAAGTGGTTATGACTGCTTCAGCAAATATCTTGGGCAGTCCATTAAGACTTCCATTGTAAATGCTCAGCTTTATGGTTGTAAGACACAATGGAACTTTTATGACAGTGTGATAATACTGTATTTGTGTCTCCATTTTTGGGCAATGACACCATATTGTGATGGGCTGGTTTGCCACTGTTTCAGAGGGTCTTACCATCAAGATGGAGACCTTGTCTGAAATATCAACAGACAAACCTGCCATACCACAGTATCATGACCCAAAAAGAAGTACTCCTAGTCTACATTTTTTTTAAGTTTAATCAGACAGAATGTAAACACAAATGCTCTTACCTTCAGAAAAGATCCCAATATAGTGCCTTGTTTCAATCCTGGTGCATGGGAAGGGTGCATGTAGTGTTGGAGTGGTATGTGTAGCATCGGTGTGTAGCTTGGCTCTGTCTCCCCTGCAGACCCTGTGTGTGGGCGGAGGAAATGCAGACTATACCCAAGATCCGTGTTCTCGCCCCTAGTATGGAGCGTGGTCTTGATTTGTCTGATGTTGGCAGGTAACCTGTCGTGTTCGTTGTCTGTGAATGCATGGACAGTGTCATGCATGCCAGAATAATGGTAAAAGGAACTAAACCCTGGGTTTGGAAACTGTGTTCTCAGCTTACACTTCTCCAACAGAGGATCAAAGAAACAGTCTTGTTCAACTGGTCGACTGGTTGGTAGTCAGTTGCTCCCAAACGGTAGTTTAAAAACCCCTTCGGATATGTCGTATTTACTGTCATAAATGTGTAATAACAGAGTTTTTATGTCCCAGTGTTAAAGGAAAACTTTTAATCCAAGCAATATTTAATACAAATATGACTTATTGGAACATAAGATACAGGTACTGCTGCTGTGTTTCTTTTTATAGCCTGTTCCCACTGCATAGTGACTTATAATTAGATTCTTATTTACAGAAGACTTGATTGTATTACATAAACCAAATAATAAAGAAAGTGTGGTCAACACAACTACTTTTTATTATAAAAACAATATTTGTCTTTCTGAAATGGTATGTATTTCGACCGTTAAGGGTCATTATCAGATGTGAATATTTAAAAAGGATGGCAGTTAAAAACTTGTGAATTGTCATCCCTATGAAAGAGATTTTCTTAGAATGTTATTTACTACGGTTACACTATTTTATAACAATCCACCTGACATGCCTTATAATTATGTAATGTAAAAGTGTTTATTTGGCCTTATTGAACCGTATTTCTACAAGGCCACTAAATAAGGCAGATAAGGAAGCCACATAAAGAAAGGATATCGTACTCAGATATACTTCAAACTAAATAAAGGAGAAAATATATCAGTATATTCATCAATAAACAATAAAATCCCTTATATTGGTGCTAGGTCAGTATAGTTATTTTATATATAAACCAAAACAAACTGTTACATATTGGCTACAGAAAACAAATAATATAAACAAGAGCAGGTTAAAGAATTCTTATTATAACAGAGTACAAGTACAGTAATTTTGTAGATTTTATTATAATCGTAAATTTGACATTTGTTAATATACTTCTAATGCTACAACATACATGCTGCTGTAATGATACAACTATACACAAAAACGTTTTACATTACAGTACATAACTAAGGTGTGTCAGTTTGATTTTTACACACTAGTGTGATTGTAGTATATAAAGTTGTAAGAAAGAGATATGTTTCATATGACAGTACAAAGTTTTAACTACCATCCTTTTTAAATACTCAGGCCTGACGATGACCCTTAAGGATTAAAATGTGTGCCATTGTGTGAAGGCAAGTATCGTTTCTATGACAGGTAGTTGCACTGACTACATTGTCTTTATTCGTAGATACCTGTTTATTGTTCAGGACATTCAAGGTAAAGCTTGGTCCAGAGATCTCCATTACAGACTGAGTTTTTGATGGCTTATTTCAGCGTTTCCTTAGAGCAATCCTTCCATGAAAGTGCTGAAATAATATGTTAATGTAAGCCATGGCCATGTCCCCACATTCTTTCTAATTCATCATTCACCATCACTTCTGTATATTGCTTGCATTTAAGATACCACAATTAAATAAACCAAGAATTTCTGCCTTTCTTTCCCTTCATAGGTGAATAATTTATGAAGTAGCTTGAAAATATGTAGCTTTGTAGTTTTGACATAGGTGATGTGGATGTTTTAGGATTAGAAGAAGAATTATGTAACTGAGAAACTGTCAGAAGCTATTTAGGATGGGGGTTCAGATATTCTGATTTTCAAGGGAAGTAGCTGGGAGTCAGAAAGTTTGGGAACTGTTGATTCAGCTGAAGGCATTGGTTTCTGTAACTTGAGGAGCACTTCTTTTTACTACAATGCTGGCATATGTTGCCTCTTCTGGACATGGCCTTACTGGGCCTTGTGAATTGTCTTTGTTTTCATTTTGTCTGTCTGCTCAAGAATAGCATATTTCAATGCTGATTAAGTGATATGTACAGTGACTACTGACTGAGAATATTGTGTTTGTTTTGGTGGCAGAATTTTGACACTTAATTTGTTCTTGGTGTGAGTGGGATTTTTAAATGTTCCATGTTCATTGGTGCATGATTGTTGTTAAAATTGTTTATTGTTTTTCATTTCAGTTCCAAAGGCCTTGAAAACTGATCTAATTTGCACTGGAAATTGTTACAAATGCACCAGAATTCCATTTCTGTGCACAGATTAATCCAGTAATTAATCAGAAGTACTTTTGGAAAGAATGCTTAATAAATTAATTATATATGTGCCAAAAATTCTGATATAGAAAATACAGTGGTATCAGGAACTATAAAATATCTACAAAATAATGTTGTGCACAGAAAGTTCAACAAGGAATTTGGGTGTGTGAATTTTTTGTTAAGTGTGTGATATCATTTAGGCCTATGCACAAGAACAGGGGCTATAAGGGTCAGTTGAGGTACTTGGTTTTAGCAGTTGTGTTATTGCCACAGACCTCTGCAGCATTGCAGGATCTGTCTGTGATTAGGGAGTGTCTCTGAAATGTCAAAGAGTTTTTTTCCCTCATGGATGATCTGGTAGCCGATGACTTTATTGTGTTCAGTGATAATAAGAACTTCATATTTTATGAAGTCTGTTGCACTTACTGACAAAGAACTAACATTGTATGCATGATGTGCATGCATACACACACAGACACACATACACACACCATGGTGTGTGCACATTCCCATGCACGCACATTGATTTTAATACATAGTTTAAACAATTTAAAGGCCCGTATGAGAATTTAAATTACAGTTTCTGTCACTAAACAAGTATCATGTCATATCTTGTGCTATATTCGAATTCTGGATTCAGTCCCAGAGCATTTCATAATGCATCTGTGTTGCACAGAACGACATTCAACAGGTTTTTGTTCAGGTGCTTAGTTTTCCTGTGCCAGTCACCAATTCGTACATGCTCGGACTTGTGTGTCATTGGCATTTCAATGCACGACAGGCCTGATGTGTTGGTTCAGGATTGTTGCATTGTTTCTAGTTTGCTGCTTCACCTGTGCTCTGTCACTTCTCCAGGCTCTAAGTAAAGAAGTTACCAGCTGTGCACTGTTTGTGTAGGTATATTGCAGTCTTCAGGCAGCAGAATTATGTGTGAAAGGTCTTGTAGGGTGTATCAGAATATTCCTGTCAGACACAAGTGGTCAGTTTTTATGTCCAGTTAGTTTCCTTTGTAATAACAACATGGAGCTTTCAAGAAAGAATTGAATTTACTTGTTTTATCTTCTCCTTCTCCATATGTATTCTTATGGCAGAAGCAAATACTGAAATGTTATGATTTGTTCAAAGACCTGCATGTTTGTGTGGTTTGAAGCTTAAAAACACCTAGTTACTGTGACAAATGCTGTAAATAATACTCTGCTGTGTACAGTTGTGCATGCTTATGCAGTAAGGTTTATTATATTTATTCAGCTTATCAAGGGTGTACTCTGTAGGCCCATATGTTTGTCAAAACCTGGAACAGTATGAAATGTAAATACATGATGCTTGTCATTGCCTCAATTATATTTTAACTACTTGATGTTTGTTTATATGTATATAAATTACAACAAGTTTCATGCCATAAAAGCAGGAAATTTCTTTTAACTGCTGAGTAACTGTAGAACAGATACTGAAAGACCCTGTACCATGGTCCCAGTTATGTTGAATGGACCATTTTAAAGGGCCCTGTATTCTGATGTGACAAAGATAGGTATTAAAATATAATGGGCAGGTTAATATATAAAAAAATGCTGTTCAGGCGATAGTAATAACTGCGACAGTGTATGTGTCAACACAGTAATGCTTTGCTGTTTAGTGTCTATTGCATTGTGACTTGTTGCATGTGTGCATACTTCTCATGTTCTAGCATTTTTTCACATCAGTTGTAGTACCATCTGTACAGGCAAGTGTTCCTTCTTCAAAGGGCTTGGTAAGGTCAGTCTGTGTTACTAGTCGGTTTAACTTAGATACGCTTAATCTTTCAGTTTGTGCTTCAGGAGACTTAGCATGTTAAATTCTGACACTTTTGATTTGGGTTATAAAAATTGCACCTTTGTACAATAAGTGGTCTGGACCAGTCAGAACCAAAATGAAAATTGCATCACACGTTACAGTGTAGATTTCCTGCACTGAATATCAGGGTTATGGAAGAAGAAATATAGATGGACAGATGCATGGATGCTTCTGTAAAGTTGTTAGTGTGACTTGCATTGTCAATATAAAATGCCTAAGTGTGTGTCTTCCAGCATGGTAAGTGCAGGGTGGTGTTACAGGTCTGAAGCTTAATCTTGCGAAATTCCTTGAAATGTCAGGAACTCTCTGCGCAGTATTTCGGTTTGAGCGTGTGTTTATAGTAGTTGTGACACTGTTGGTCTCTGGTTTTATTTGTTCAATTAATTGGTGTGCCATATCACTAACAAGGAACAGCAACCGAAACGATGCACAAAAGTGGAAATAGATTAGAAGAGCATACAAAATATTAACTAGAAAGTGTCAAGGGACAAGACCACTTAGGAGAACACAGTGTAAATGGGAGGATAATATTAAAGTGTGTCTTGAGAGGAATCCTTTTCACATGATGAGTTAGATTTGACTGCCTCAGAATCAGATACACTGAAGAACTTGGGCATGGTAATGAGCCTTCGGATCAACTGACGATAACCATTAACACTGTGCCATCTTGAAGTTCAGTTTGTAACAAGGAACCATAGAATCCTCAAGAATCTGAGCACATCAAATGCTGCATCATGACTGTTAGTATGGAAGACTGAGCAGTGCAATCATTGTGATTGTTTATAATAAAGAGTACAGTTCTGAGAACAGAAGATGTGTGACTGATCATCAACCACCATGATAAGAAAGTTATGTTGTAGAACATCCACTACACATGGAAGAACTATTTTTTAATGTCCTCCACATAATTGCCAGATATACTGTTGTCTAAATGCCATATTGTCTGACCTTTTACAATCAGTGATACATCCTTAGACCAGTAATTGCTTTATTCTGTTCCACTTGTTTTACATAAACCTTGTTTGAATGTGAGAGTAATAAGACTTCATACTAACAGTCATGGCAGTGGCATTTCAAGTGAGAAAAACAATGTGAAACAAATTACATAAGTTGTCTGCAGGGACTAAGAATATAATTTAAGAATCCATGTTACATCGTTGGTTCTAAATTGTTACATACTCTCCTCATATGCTAAAAGGTAGCATCTGCACATTTTGGCAAAATTGAAGTGTGATACTGTTGAATCTGGAAAGTATATTTAATTATCTGTATTCTTACATAAAATGTGTATGTATAGTGTAAGTAAAGGTAAAGGTAAATTTGTCCCTTTGCTTAATTAAACACAGTGCCATGAAGGCATATGGGAAAGTTCAGGTATAGTTACATATGTTTTTAAAAATTTGACACAAGGTTGCCATGAGTGGTCTGCTTTATGCCCTGGCTGTTTGTAAGCCTTGGAGAAGAGAAGAAAATATTGTCTCTGCTGCGAATCAAATGCCAGTGGTTCAGTCATCCAGCCCATAGACTTGTCCCTGTACTGAATGAGCTGTGCTAGTTCCCCTGTGTAGTTTAAGTGCATGCATGACTGAAAAAGTGTGATTACTTGAAGGGTGTGCTGTCATTAACACATTCACAAGCACTACAATTTTAGATTTCTTTTTTACATGTCAGTTAAAACCTTTGCTGCCCTTTATCTCAAAACTGCCAGTATTTGAGAGGCTACATTTTTGGTTGTCAAAGCAGCATCACAATCATTATTTCATTTCTACCTTATCACTGCCTCTAATTGTGTCTTCAGATGTCTCTGCAGAAATGTAAGATGAGCCTTAGCAGTGTATTGACCTGTTCTTTTGCTTGAAATATCATATTCTTAGATAACATTTCTTGCTTAGCACTTATGTGTGATGTAAATACTGTGTTTTTGTTAATATAGCACATTTACATTTAAGTATATCTGTGGAGTGTAGTGTCAGTAACAGATTTCAGCCCAAGTACAATAGTTGGCTCTGTAACACTTGTCATATTTCATACATTTTGACCATGAGATGGCTGTGGTGGTTAAATTCCCACTTCTCCCCTCAGTTCCCAAGTTTAATTCCACAGCAGTCTGTAGCATTTGTGGTGAATGAAGTGGTATTTGAGTAGGCTTTCCTCTGAGTATTTTGGGTTTCCCTGCTAGGAATCATCCTACTTGTGTTCCACATGTCACCACCACCAAAATGTGCAAAGGTTGACCAGCCAGCACATTCTCAGCTATGGTCGTTACGTGGGACTTGACCTTAGCTGGACTTATAAATCAGGAAATCTGTGTTAATATGCAAAATCATGATGACTACTAGATGCCTGCCAAATACATTCAGCATTCCTTCATCAGTGTTCATTGTTTTGAAACCTGAAAATAAAGGCAAGTTCTGGTTGCTATAAGCCTTGGAGCAGGACAATTAGCCACCCAGTTTTACAGATTCCAGACATGGCATTTTCACATTTATATGTTGGAAGAAGTGTTGTTATAAAACCTCATTTTGGGAAATGTTCTTCCATCTGAAACTGAAGTTAACTTGAAATTTTTGCACCATCATAAAAGTAGATGCAAAAGGTTTCTTCACAGCATTGGTACCTATTTACCAACATACATGGTGTGACATCCCAGAATACCATCATTGTCATATGTGTGTTATTTTCATAGGTATGACCAGTGACAATTCTAAATAATAAATATTCTTGTTCCTTGAAAGTTAAATTTAAGAATTAGTGTTACCTAAATCTTTTATCAATGTTCCCTCTGCTACTGATACATTGTCTTTGCTTGCTTGCAGGAATGTCAATTGTGAAACTATGAACCTTTTGAACCTGAAATCAGCATTATCTTCTCTATATCCTGATGTGATTAGACCTTTGAATTTACGTGACCCGTAGACACTGCTTTTTGCATAGTAGGAGACATTTAATTTTACTGCTTTCCCATGCATTAATCCCAACACATGTTTAAGATAAAGTAGGCTTTCTGAATTGTATCTCCAACCTTTTACATCTGAACATCTTGTTAACTTTACATGCCACCAGGTTTAACATTCAGAAAGTCTACGTGGTGTCCACATTGCATTTATGTGTTTTGTGTGGGTCTCAGAACAAACGGCAACTTGTGCCTTTCTCAGCATTAAGAGATTGGTTTTTATAACTGAGGTGGACAGTGTTTACAGCGCGGTACGAACTGGGTCCTTATATAAAACAGACACACTTTGTCTTTAAAGGGTTAATACTGCAGTTCAATTTTGGGTTAATGTTTTTAATGAGTGGAAGATGTTCCCAGAATGTGCACTTTTATAACAACAAAATTTAACACGAAATTGAGAACACATCACACATTAAAAAGTGGTTATTACTGCCTTTGAAATGTTGGAAATACTGCTTCATACACAGCACATATGCATGTACGGCCCATTGATGTTAAAATTGGGTCCTGTCTACTATCTTACTGCCAAGTCTTATTCTATTGGCTGTAAAAAAATTACTTGGATATTTAAAAAAAATTGTGTAACATCTACAACTTGGATGGATCTTTGTGCTTAAGATGAACTTGAAGTACAGAAAGTAAACTAGATAGGGCTATGGTAGTTTACTACTATCTGCCTTATCAACTGGTTCACTTTACAGGTAGGGAAAGGTTTGCACAAAGATTGTCTATTGGATGGCAAAAAACATGCTCGGCTTGTGAAGTGTATAATGTGGATGGGCTTGTGATATAATGTTTTCAATATTTTGTAGCCATCAGCCACCAGTGAGTCTCGAGCAGATGGATGAATCACAGGAGCTGAGTGCCAAAGACCAGGTCCCCATTGTACGACTTGCCCTGGCTGTATGGTTTGCCATCATCTCACACTCAGACCTTGTGTGTTACTTCATGGTGTTCCTCTATCAGATCAAATCGGCCACCATCTTATCTCTGCCTCTGCCACTCATGGTGTTTTTATGGGGAACACTGACAATCCCAAGACCCACCAAAACCTTTTGGGTCACCATGATTGCTTACACTGAGGTATGCAATATGTAGTTTATTGTGGAGGGGAATGGAGAGATTTTCATGTTGTTTTAATGTTTCACCCGGTTTCTATTTCTCATGATTTGTAATTTCATAATAAACATGGCCCTTGGTGAGAGTTTTTGTTGAATAAAATGTTGTAGAGCCCATACT
Organism: Coptotermes formosanus; assembly: GCA_013340265.1. NCBI lineage: Eukaryota > Metazoa > Arthropoda > Insecta > Blattodea > Rhinotermitidae > Coptotermes > Coptotermes formosanus. Next base: position 42,134 of record BLKM01000407.1, on the reverse strand, counting down.
GCAATTTATTAGACACGTTGGACCTAGATCTAAATTTCACAATAAAAACAATTTTTCAATCCTTAAATACATATTTAGACGTTTCCACAGACATGTAATTGGTTGAGAAATGCACCATTTAAAAATAGCAGTTATCAATGACATGAATATTGTCTTGATTGCTTCCTGTTGGGCCCAACTAGCTGGAAGTAATAGAAGCATACAGGAAAGTACATAAATTTATAATAAATACTCTTTGTGTAATATGATCGGGATAACTGAATTAAGAATAAGATGGAAAGGACAGATACCATGCATAAGGGGAAGAGAAATACATGAAAATTTTGGTCAGGAATCATCCAGGAGGGAGATCATGTGGGAGACTTAGACATAAATGGTAGGATATTCTTAGAGAAATTGGGTGTGATGTTGCGGACTGGACTCACCTGTTACAGGGTGGAGCCCATCTGGAAGGATTTTATGAACACATTAATGAATGTTCGAGTTTCTAAAGTGCAGGGAGTTTAATGATCAGTTGCGCAACTATCAACTTTGGAAGAACAATTTACCTTCACATGCTTCTGCCACACACAAATTATAGCAACTGCAGTTTGCAGCGTGGGGAGTGACTGGTGCAAAGATAGCCATCCACGTTCCTACAGCAGTCATACAGTCCAGACAGTTTTATAAACCACTGTAGTGTTGAACTTTTAGAATATACAGGCCCTTTTTCATTGTCTTAGAATAAGTCCTGTGTATGAACATGTCAAAATTTGTTGTTCTGTGGGTGATTATTGTTGAAACATGTTTGCTTCCATTGCTAGCATCATCAGTGGTGGTTTTGTCTTTGTAGGTTATTGTGATTGTGAAGTGGATGTTCCAGTTTGAGTTCTTGCCCTGGAATAGAACTGAGGTAATTGAGAAGAACCCATTCTTCCCCCCTCGCATCATTGGAATTGAGAGAAAATCAAACTATGCCACATACGACTTGTTCCTACTGCTCATCGTATTTTTTCACAGGTAACAGTTAAGTGACAAGGGTCATTAGCCTTTTACTTGTGTGCAGAATACAAATATATGTCAGATGTGTCTTAAAGTTTAAGTATGCATTACATGGAGGAAACCAATTACTGTTTTACATTCGTTGACCCTTTTCCTGACATAATTGTTTTATAAGTCCCCATCTGGCTGGCATGCCATTTCAACAGACAATTTGTATTTTGTTTGTTTTGTTCGTATATGGTTTATTTCATTATGCAGTCAGTACTTGGGGCCATATATCATTGAATGGTTGGTTGATTGGTGAGTAATAATTTGGAACGGATAAAGAAGGAAGTGATTGTGGCCTGATTAGAAGTACAAGTACTATCCTTACATTCGCTTGGAGGGACTGAAGAAAAGAATGGGAAATGTCTGATCAGCCAGTCAGTGGACCAGTAATGAACCCAGGGCTTTGTGGACTCAACACATGTGCTACTTAACCTGACTGTGATGGGTGTATCTTCCATTGTTATACAGTACTTTATTCCAAATAACTTTGACTTCAAGAATGTTAACCCCTTAAGTATTTAAAAATTGTCATGGTTTGAACACTATCCTAGAGATACCAGTAGTATACAGAAAACACTTATGCATATTTGGCATGAAATTGCACCAAGACCAGAAGTGGCTAGAGGAAGAATTTGTGAAGTTAAGTTGCTTGTCGACACAAGTTTGTAGTGGGAAGCTGTCCTGACTTAGGTTGCACATGACGCTCATAACATCATACAAAATTACTGGGATGGTACCTTGCAACAGACCATGTCCTGTTATTTCCTCATCCGTCCCAATTCATCATTCATAGGCACTCTGTCAATCCACACAGTATAATTTATACAGATGGTAAGTTGTTACATGAAGATGAGTACAGTAGGTGAGTGAACTGTTCATTGCAGGTACATGTTAAAATCCCTGGGGTTATGGAAAACTACGTATGAAGACCCAGTCATGTTCAAAGAAAAGGAACAGAAGTTTCGTTTGGACAGAGAGGGAGACTCGGTAGGTCTGCATCGGGTGGATGAGGAAGATACCTTGACAGCAAGTGCTGCTGCCTCAGCAGGCAAGGACATTGCTGCTCTGAAACATGGAGGAAGCAGGTTATCATATTCGGCACCTGGTCTGGGTAATTCTGGGTCATCGTCACAACTGGGACGAGGTTCTGGTCTACGTCGCCGCTCTTCAGCAGGCAACGTGTCAGAGCAGGTGTGATACGGTAGTTTGTATCACATATATACAGAGTGATTAATGAGTTATGGACATAACTGCAGGAGATGATTCCTAAGTCTTTGAGATCAAAACAGTTCCTATCAACATGGGTCCTACTCTCAAGGGTTATGGTGCTGGTGGTGTTTTTTTAATTTTCATAAATGCACTGTTGTGAACCACACACATATGGTAGTGAACAAGCATTGTTTCTACCACCGAATGCCAGGTCATACAAACTAATTTCAGGCTTATCTCTTGCACTTGCACCGTTCAAAACCAAGTGGTGAGGTGTGTTGCAGTTGAGGGTCAGGTAGTGTGCCTGTTCATTTTTTATTGCATACGTTTTCAGTAATCCCTAACATTTATTTTATGCTTCAAGCAGTAATAATGCCATAACCATTCAAAATTGGGTACATGTTTATAAGAACTTTTTTGGTCCCAAGATATAGGAAATCATCTGCTGCAGTTATGTCCATAAATCGTGAATCACATTACATATTGTAGCTATGCTATGAAACAGTGTAAAAGCATACCTCTTTGGAGTATGCATATTCTGGGAATGTATTCTACCCTGTTTTGCTTGTATTGATCTTCATTTTTTACAAGTCCAAGTCTGTTGTCCAAAGCTGAACACTGTACAGATATCACTGCACAGTGGTGGAAGTTGCTTTTCCTTTGTAGACTCTTTTAAGAAATATTCACCACAACATGACTGCTTCAGAAAAGTTTGTTTCTTGGTAACCTCTGTATGTTACGTAATAATTGTGTATCTGTTTCTTTGTTATGGTTATGGTCAGGAAGTTTGTGTTGCTTCAAAAGCACTAACAGGACTAAGTCCTGGATGAGCTGTGAGATTGTTATAGCACTGAAGATTTGGATTGTGTTATTTTGTGTTGTGACACAATGTAGTCTTGTAGGTATTACCACATGTTAGACTCAGGGTGCCATAAACCATTTAGGTTGTGTTCATTTACAGTACTGATTCTATAGCACTATGTAACCTCACTTGTAATCATCAGGTGGTGACACAGGGAGGCAGACGTCTCAGTGCCTACAAGATGACCGCAGATCAGTCTGAACCAGGAGGTCATGTCAGGTCTGCTGATGAAGAACCAAGTGCCTCCAATCTGATTGTAGTTCACACAGATGAGGAAAAGTCTAGTGATCACATCCCTGGCTTCCTAATACTGGCGTAAGTACCACCACAGCATACTTGGTACTTTGAATACTTGTAAGCTTCAGAAGATAATTTTACAGCCTTTTACTTATTAGTCCTATTCCAGAGGAAAGAATAGTATCTTAAAACAGGTTGTGACTAATTCCTTCCACTTACTTCGTACCAACTATGATTGCTTACATGTGATTTAGTACTAGGTAACATCATGTTCGCTCCACACAACAAAAACAGAACATGCAGAATTGTATAAGACTGAAACCGGCAGTGAAGTAAGTGTAATTCCTGTATTCATGATGTCCTTGCATTTTTTCACATGTAGCATTTCTGTGCCTTAATTAATTGTGGTATGCGAGATATGTAGTAAACAGAGACACCAATCTGTCTGCCTAATTTGAAGAAAAACCTCAATTAGTGTTGATGACTCCCAAGCCATGTGACTAAGTTTCAGGCAAAATAAAGTGAATATTAGTCTACGCCTCTTCACTTGAATGTGCATACGTACTCACCGGTAGTTAAATGGATAGTAGCCTAGTTTTGATTGAGAGTCAACTACCAGTTTGAATTGAGGTATCAGTCCCCCACCCCACATATGTGTGTGTTCTTGTGTACACAGACATATGTACTTTTCTTATACTATGTATAATAACAGTGAATAATGAATCTTCATTATTTACTGTTTGTTCTTTCAGTATGTAGGTTACTTCTGAATTTCATGAATGTTGAGTATCCACAAAGACTGAATAGTTGCATCTTCTTTCATTTCCTTCACCAGCTGATCATTTTTTACAGATGAAAGTCCATATTCCCTTAGCTGTTATTTTTTTTCAGCACCAGTACTATCTTTGATTAATACCTCCGAATAGTTGCATGCATTACATGTAAATTTCTAAAACTTTGGTGACTACAGTTGAGGTTGCAGGGGAAACTAGGCTTCGTTCAAACACTTCTTCCTTCATAATTGTTTGCCTCCACCATTTAGTTCAGAACAGTGAGCTGTGGGGTTTGTTGCATGAAATCTTACCTTGGTTTGAGAATGAAGTAAGTCTTCTGTCATAACTTGGCGAAATAGAGTACTCACCACTGCTAATTTGCTGCATGAAAGATGGAGTCTTCACAGCAGGTTCCAAAACATCTTCTGATTTCTTTTGGTTTTGTCAGTTATGGAGTGCTTTCACCAAGCCACAAAATCTGATCTGGATACTGCTGCATTTATATCTCCACCAGTTATTAGAAACTATTCTTAGTTGTTTGCAACAGTTTCTTACAGTAATGTAGCTGTAGCTCCTTCCCCACCTTTTTCTGGTGCACAAACATGTTTTAGAATCTTTTCTGTTTTCGGTCTTCCTGTTTTTATCCCGTTATTTAACTCAGTAGCTTCAGTCTTAATTTGCCATTTTTCATTGATTAATATTGTTGTTGCCACTGCTGCCATCTTTATTTGGCCCAGCTGTAGATATTAGCAGAGATGTGTAATTCCTTTGTACCTTTTAATCCCTCCGTAATATTCTTTCATTCTCTTCTGTTAATTGCATAGTTAGCTCAGATTCCTTGGTTCCTAGGCCGCTTGACAATCTGTGAGCCAAATATTAGTCTGAATCATTTTCCATATTTTGTGCTTCTGTTATCATGTTTTCTAAGCGGCTGTTTCTGACTATGATGTAATTGAGTCACTGTCTTCTGTAAAGTGACCAGCCTGCCATTAAATTAGTGTCACAAAAAGGGTTACCTCTTTCACCAGATTTTCCAATCTTATTGTCATTCCTGCGATTGTGGATTTTATTTTTGATCGTGGACATGGCTACATTACCAAAATGTCACATCAGGTCAAGGTCTGTTGTGACTTGAACTGTGAAGTCTAGATGCATTGTCCTTTATATAAACTGGAGCACCTGAAGTGAGCTGTGAGTTTCCATCATGTACAACAGTCTTGGACTCCTAAGATCACTGGCAACCATTGGTAAGTCATTCGGAGTACAGCTACTGGCCTTTATGCTCCAATTGCTCCTCAGTAACTGTGTGAATTTATTTTCAGCTCAAAGCGATATTGTGATTCAGTGAAAGGCTTCTTCACTCACCTGCTATCCAGAGGCCAGCGTGTTACTGCTGATGTGTATGCACTAATGTTTCTCTGTGACTTCTTCAACTTCATGGTTGTCATCTTCGGCTTTGCATCATTTGGAGTGAGTTTATAGGTGTTCATATTTCCTTCATCATATACAACATTAACTTTTAAGGATATTCATTGGTAACATATCATTTTCTTCCATTTGTAGGAAATTTATAGGTAGTCTGCTACTAGCTATCAGTTTTTGTACATTCTTTGCATGAAGTGCATATAATGGAGGAAGTTATTCTCTCTGACCACCCACATCTCCAGAACTCTAGGTTTGATATTCAAAGTCTATATTAAAAGTTACAACAAAATTGTCATTTTGTCTTTGTCATGACTAACTAAGACACTAATTCCATGGGGCAGTGTCTTTCTTGAGAAGCTAATATTTTATTGGCTAATCAAGAAATTCCTCACATGTTATGGCACCCAAGAATTCATTACTGATGTTCGAAGGAGCTTATCATTTATCCCTGCCCTGAGCCACATGAATTCAGTTCACACCAGCTGATTATATTTCCATAAGATTCATTGATTAGATGGCCAATGAAACTATGAAGCTCTTCATTATGTGATTTTCTTCTCTTTCCTGTTACCTCCTTTTTCTTGGGTCCAGATGTCCTCTTTAGCACTTTGTATCAGATGAACTTCAGTTGCACTTTGTTTCATTATTTGGATAAATAGGAAAAGCACCCACACTCTAAAGAAAGTATGTCCATCTGTGTCAGAGACTTCAGTCTATTGGAATGATAATGTTTATATACCTGTTGTTGATTTCCAGTCTGACCTGGGTGAAGGAGGAGTATCTGCATATCTGGAGGAGAACAAGGTTCCCATTCCATTCCTCATTATGCTGATCCTGCAGTTTGCTCTCATTGTGGTGGACCGAGCATTGTATTTGCGTAAATATATTCTTGGGAAAATTGTGTTCCAGTTCTTGCTTGTAGTTGGAGTTCACATATGGATGTTTTTTATTTTACCTCTAGTCACTGACAAGTAAGTAAGTAAGTAAGTAAGTAAGTAAGTAAGTAAGCAAATTTGTTTTCCTGTCTTTCTTGAAGAGAAATGTTGACTTACTACAAGCAAGCAAGATTACTTTCCTTTCCTAAAGAAAGAGGTGTGTGTGTTTGCATACACATGTATGGTCACTAATGTTAATGTTTGAAGAGTATCACCACATTATGCAATCCTTCATATACTAGCACATGGTTTGTGCTCTGCCATCTGAACAATGTTTTCTTGTTCAGTGGCATCTTGATTAACCTCATGCTCAGCTGTGACACAAATGCCAAGAAGCATACAGGAATCTCACGATACCTAGTAGGCTTGAGTATACATGTTTCGTGTTTGTATTCTGCAGTTCGGTATTCAGTTTTGTATAGCTGGTATTCAGCTGTGGCGTGAACTGCATTATTCTCACAAAAACATTATACATAAGCCATATCCATGTGCTCTGCCATAAAAAATGTAAATGGCATGTTGAACGCAACAGCTACACCAAGATGAGAATACCCACTGGTTTACACATATTGTACAGTATGTCGCTTGTACTCCCCCCTCCGCCCATTACTAGGAAGTTATCTTCATAATTTGCAGAATACTATTCTCAACTGCAATGACCAACAGTCTTGGCTGACCTAGTGGGGTTGCAAGAAAGGTGTGGAAGTGCACAAGACAAGTGTAATTTGATTACATCAGCTGCCAGCTTCTTCAAGGTTGCATAGCATATAACAAACTCCATGAATTCTGATACATGGTTTACAGGACTGCATATACACAAATCAAAAAACACCCACAGCACCATGCATTCAGAATAGGACCCATGTTGGTAGGAAATTTTTTTTATCACAAAGACCTAGAAAATCATCTCCTACAGTAACATCCATAACTCATGAATTACTCTGTATATAGGCATAGTTGATATAGTGACTAGACTGTGGCACTGGACGGTCTGGGGTTTGAATCCCAGCAGGACAAGAATTTTTTTCTTCTCTGCGACTTGCTCAGTCTCCTGTTAAATGGGTGCTGATATTCTTGCCCCAGGGGTAAAGGGGTAAAGTGGCTGGGGTGTGATGTTGGCCACTTACCTTCATCTAGCCCTGAAGTTGAGAATGAGTTGAGTTGTACCTCTTCTCACCCTATAAGCTTTCATATTGTGGACAGAGACAGCTTTACCTATTATTCTTTTGTTTTTGAAATGGTAAAGGAAATGTGATGGTATTTGCTACTAGTTTGCCTGTGCAGAAATATCTGTGCTTGTATTTTCCCCATATCCTACAATGGCTTTACAATTGAGCGTTGAGTTTTACCAGTATGCTATCAAAGGCATTTGTGTGTGTTTTCCCTCAACAGAACACATATAGCCTACTTCCCATTTCTTATGCCCACCATGTTGTTATTACTGACTGAAGGAAATTAGAGTATGGCACAGGGGTGGGCTCAGGTGGCATAATTTGTGTATGAAGTATTGTGGAAACTGATCAGCTGGTTCAGAATCACAGTGCTTCTCCAATATGCCTTAGTTTGTGCGGTGATTATCCAGACAGCAGCAAGTAACAAATGTCTGGATGCCAAGGACATATTAGTACTTGTGCATCATAGTAAAAGCAGAGGTATGTGACGTATATATACAGTGCACATCCTGAATTTATCCCCCCCCCCAGTATGAAAATACACACACAGACTCACATACACACATACAGGGGGTGCCAAAAAAATGTATACAGATTTTAAGAGATGTTATCTATGTATTACTTTTCGAAGTTGAATTGAATTACGATAGCAATGTGTAGTAGGACGTTCGACCAAAAGATGGCATTAATCAAATTAATGCTAACGTCACCNACTCCTGATCCTCTCGTACCATGTTTTGGAACCACTCACAATACTGCACCCTTCGATCAGGGTCGTCTTCATTCAGTGCATGCAATAATCTTGGGACGAAAACTTTCCATCTTGCTATTTTAAGAATGCGTCGTATGCTTGTTCTGCTAACTCCTGTCTCACTTGCACATTGTTTGGTAGACTTCTGTGGCGAGCGTGTAAACTGTTCTAACACCTTAGCAGAAGAAGCAGGACTTGTTGCTGTGCGAGGCATCCCGGATCTTCCCTTGTGCACATCACACACAGTACCATGCGTCTCAAACTTATCACGAGTGCGTGCAATTGTTTGGTGTGTTGGAGGTTCTGTTGCATACTCATGCCTCCATTGTCGTTGTACTTCCACAATGTTCTCGAATTTCAAATACCACTTCAAAATGGTCTTGCGCCCCCCGAACGACAACCGTGCTCCCGCCATTTTCTTTGACTGTCCTGCCTGTCGCACGGTGACGCTAGCATTCATTTGATTAACGCCATCTTTTGATCGAACGTCCTACTACACATTGCTACCGTAATTCAATTCAACTTCAAAAAGTAATATATAGATAACATCTCTTAAAATGTGTATACATTTTTTTGGCACCCCTGGTATATACATACACAAGCATATATACCAGAGTTGAAAGTTGGTGTTCTGAAACTGTTTCTCCTTGTACAATTAGTAATGCAGCAGAAGTATAATAATTTCTAGTAATTGCTTATAGAACACCAGAAAGTGTAGTTTTACTACTGTTGATTTTGATGGTATTAGCAACAGATTTACTTGTTCATTGAACCTGACTCCTGAGTCTCAAACAGTTTGAGACAGAAGTAAAGGAATGTGCATGGAATCTATTATTTTCTCCTAAATTTGGACAGAAGAACACTGCATTTTCATTTGCTGTGATTTAATAGAAATTAAAAGTTGTTATTAATTACCATTTGCAAATGTATATTTAAAAATATTATGTAATTTTGAAGTTTTGAGGAGTTTTTTGTGTTCATTTCATTTTATTTACAGGTAGTTTAGTAGAATGAGATAAATTAAACTTCTTTGCTAATGGTGGAGGTTTTGTTGCAGGCAGTTCAGTGCTGAGCTACCACCACAGATGTGGTACATGGTCAAATGCTTCTACCTGCTCCTTTCAGCCTATCAGATAAGAAGTGGCTATCCCACTCGCATCCTTGGAAATGTGCTGTGTAAGCGCTACAATGTCCTAAACATGGTCCTATTTAAAGGGTAAGGTGTCATTGCATCCTTAGGACACTATGTGAATCTGCTTTCTCTTTTGATGCTCTTCATTTCATGTATTTTCAGTAAATTACATTAGTGATTCCTTATTGAACTTCTAGACCTAAGGAAGAAATTTCAATACATTGTGTTCTGCCCTTCATACGAATCCCTATACAGGTGGCCAAATTTGAAGAGCATGTCCTATCAACTATAGGTTCATTAACATACCTATCGGATTAAGTGAGCTGTAAAACCTGATCAAGTTGAGTGATATCATAGTGATCTGTCACCACCATAACACAGTCTTACTCCACTTATGAGCCTCAGCTGGCATGGTTGCGTTTTATTGCACAGAAGTGTTACTTCAAATGCCTGTAACATTCACAAATGAGGATTTTACCAACATACGTTCTGTATACAGTTTTTGCAGTGGATGTAGTAGAGGGATTGCAATTAATTTTAACCTGGAGTGTTACAGGCTTGTGGAGTGAAGCAAACATTGTCTTTGCAGGTTCATGGCTGTGCCTTTCTTGTTTGAGCTTCGTGCGCTTATGGACTGGATGTGGACTGATACATCAATGACAGTTTGGGACTGGCTGAAGATGGAGGACATTTTTGCAAACATATTTCAGCACAAGTGCGCAAGGCGTATGGAGTCTGAGTATCCACAGCCTCGTGGCGAGAAGAAAAAACCACTAGTTAAATACCTAATGGGAGGTGGTGGCCTATTCATTATCATTGCTGTCATCTGGTTCCCATTGGTTATATTTGCTCTTGGCAGTACTGTTGGCCAACCTAACCTCCCATATGATGTCACAGTTACAATGGATATTGGTAACTATCAGCCCATTTATGAAATCTCAGCACAAAACAACACTTTCAGCACTATTGACAAGTAAGTGTGAATATTCTATTGTCTGGTATATGATGGAGTTATGCTTCTAGAAGTTGTGGCATATATCACACTGGTGTAAGTGTAAATCATTAAAGTGACTGCATGTATTATCCAGAATGGTATTCAAGACTGATGTTAAATCGTATGTGCTACAGTAGAACAGTACAAATTAGAACAACGTACACAGGGGAATAGCTAACCATATTGACACATTTGCATTCACTGGTACATGGTCACGGATATACCAGAAAATCTGGAGGTCCTTCCACTACAGTTAGTATGGAGTACTTCATATGGCAGTATGCCTTTTTTTCAAGTTAAGTTTCTTAAACATTTCTGATGCATTAATAAAGAATATTTACATCCCTGACACAGCCATATCAACATAAGCTGCAGCTGGGCCAAGTCATTCATCTTTCTTAGAGTCTGAATGAACCAACTTGATTCCATTGATTAATTGAGTTGGGGATCACGTGGTCTCCTGATGGCAGCCACTCCCCCTTATTACAGGGATTGCTGTACCTCTCAGTACACCAGTGGAACTCATTACCTCACATTATGTGCTGCACATATAATGGGGACTTCTGCACTCACTGTTATTAAGTACTACCTCTGATAAAACAGTAACTGTCAATGTGCTTCTGCATTTGTCCCAATTGCAGATTAACCTTTTAAAGCCTAGCGGTAACTTTACATACAACCAGGTTTAAAATTATAAAATTCTACGTGGTGCCCCCATTGCGTTTGTGTGTTTTGTACAGCTCTCAGAACAAACAGCAACTTTTGCCTTATAGAACATTAAGAGATTGGTTTTTATAACCGAAGTGGAGAGTGTTTGCAGCACAGTATGCACTGGGTCCTTATATAAAACAGATTAAAGGGTTAAATTAATATGTCCATTGCTTTTTCGCATATGATGATTTATCATTGTCATGATTGTATTGTGTGAGACACCAGTTTCTCTTTGGTTTTGTTGCAGAATGAGTGAACAAACATGGAATAAAATGCACAATGCGTACATGAAAAATAAAATTGCCTTAACCTTCTTATCCAATTATGACCATACAGACATTGCAGTAGTTAGAATGAGTAATTCTTCAAGGATGGTGTGGGGCATTTCTCAGCCTGATAGAGATAACCTCATTGCAGATCTTCAGTCCAGTAAGTATTATTGGAAGCCAAGTGCCTTGCCTTTGAAGTAGGTTAGCTGCAAGGGCCTACAAAGGCAGTTCATGCTGATAGAAACATCACCTGATCAGATTAACACAATGTGAGCAAGGCAACATTAACTTTCATTGTTGTTTTGTAACATTACAATTAAGCATATTGCATCATCCTGGAGGATGTTCCAAATACCAGCGGTAAGGTGCTTGCAAAGAAGGTCTTCTTCAATCCCAGCCAAACCGACTAAATTTTTCCCTCACACCAAGCAGGTAAAAGATATGTGCATAATAATTGTGGTTAAAATGTACACCTGACACTGATAATGTATATGGAACAAAAACTTGGGTTGGGTCATCACATTTTGTCAACATGTAAATAAAAACACATACAATAAAATACCATTAGACACAACACTACCATATATTGCGTATCAGCACATTACGTGTATGGTATGTTTCGATACATTTATGTAATGTACATGAAGGTTTGTGTTTTATTATTCTGTGAATTTTACCTGATGATGATTCAGTATGAATTGAAGCATGTCATACATGTAATGTACTGATACACAATATATGTTAGCGTTGTGTCTGATGGTATTTTATTGTATGTGTTTTTATTTACACGGAACATAATTCTTCATGTGAAGTTGGTAGTCACTCAGTAATCCAGTTCCCCATTTGTTATTTATGTGGAAGGTTCATTATGTGTTTATAAGAGCCCTGTACATGCTTGTGTTGTGTTCATTTCATCATACTGTATTTGAACTCTGTAAAAATACTTGATGAAGCTCCTCGTGCAGTTTTTTCCGACCTCCTATTACTTCCTTTCTCATAAATACAAATATTCTCCTCAGCTCCATGTTCTGAAACATCCTCAATGTATCTTATCTTTCTGTTCTTCCAGGCAAACTGATTGTCATAAGGTTCAAATGGCGTGTGTCACGGTTGAGCCCTAATCCAAAGACTCCAGGGGAGGCTAGTGACTCTCAGGTTTATGAGCTGCAAGCTGATGTAGATGGGAAGCCCAACCCACAAAGACAGCATCTTATTAACATGTTGTTGAATGGAACACATGATACAGCATTGATACCTAACATCTTTCCCAAATTCTTAAAGGTTTCTAATCGTGGAACGGCTACTCCTATCACACAACTCATGGAGCCAATTGGTAAGTCTTGGCTGTAGTAACAAATCTGTTGGGTCATTTCCTGAGAAAAATTTCAGAATTCTGGAATCTAGAGGTACCACATACAAGCACACATTGGAGCAACTTACTGTACGCTAGGAGTTGTGTGGCTGATAGTGTCATCTCTTACTTGCAGCCGGAAGTACAAGGCCAGTGTGTGTATGCATGCCAAAGTGGACCAATAAATCATTGCAGCAAACTGCCTCTCAATAACATTTTGTTTCATCAGCATGCTGTTACTGAATTTCACACCAAGGAGAACAGTTTGGCTGCAAACATTGTCAGTCAGCTTTGTCTTGTGTAAGGAGATATCTGCACAGGTTCCTGCAATGTGCAGCGCTGGGTGAAACACTTCATAGTTGACAACACCGACATCACTGATCTGCCTGACAATGGTTAACCAAGAATCATCAGCACAAAAATGAAACTAGCATGGCATAGGCAGGGAAAACGTTACCCTTCCTCACTATCATTTCTTTCTTTCTTTCTTTCTTTCTTTCTTCCTTCCTTCCTTCCTTCCTTCCTTCCTTCCTTCCTTCCTTCCTTTTTAATATTTGGAAAAGCTGATCACAGTGATTTCATGGTGTCTAGAGTACATGCAGTCTTTGACTGTTAAAGACTGGAACCATGGTTTGAACCTTGCTTGGAGCATTGGTGTTTACCTCCTTGTTTTTTTGTGTCATATTGCATTATTCTTTGTAAGTGGAGGCCTTGGATGGACTTATCCCTTGTCAAAGGTTTAAAATATTTATACTTTGGGAAGGTCATTCTGAAACATAAGAGGCTAAGAGGCATTATTATAATAAGTGTTTACCATTAGATGGCATTGGTTATTTAATTAAGAGCAGTCAGTGTTGTGTGATCATTAGTCACAGCTGCCCACATGATTGCTGTGATATAATACTCAGCATGCTAAAATGAAAAGTGGAACAGTGGTGCTGAAGTTGTTGAAACTGGTGGCTCAACAATACACTTGCCTCACATAAAGAGCAGTTTCCTGAAGTTGGGTGTTCCATAATTTTTGTTTGTGGTTTCAGTATTTGGTATGCTTGTATTGTAAGGCCTTATTCCTATTTCACATATTTTGTACTGCAAGTAATTTTTCCGTTTTATCAGCTGGTTAAATAGTCCTACAAGGTGATAACATGTACATCAGTTCAGAGGTCTAAGAGCATTCTGTTTGGGTCCACGGACACTCTCATAGAAGGAGATAAGAAGAAGAGGATAGGGAAATAAAGATCTCTGAATTAAGTATTTTATTTGCTTTTCGTTTTGTTTTTTCTGTGCTCTACTCTTTGTCATATTGATATATCACATTACAGCTTCCCATCTTGACGCGGCATATAGAAATCTGAGTGTGGAATACAATGATGACAACAAGTCCAGCAGCCAGGGTTGGTGGTCTCTCACAGAAACATGCAGTGATGAGAATTATGAAAATTTCTTAAAGAAAATAGATGACGATCACTGTAGTAAACTAGTTATGTACACTTTCAACGATAAAGCCTTCCCCAAAACTCTAAGCTTCATTTCTGGAGAAGGGTAAGTTGTATCCATTACTTAATAATATTTAATTGAACTGCAAACAGTTCTTGCATTGGTTCCTTAAATTTACTACATCCAGTCAACTTTAGTGAGTGTGTCTTTGTAGCAGAACTTGTGATTAATGTGTTTTATGACTGTCCGCAAACTGTAGTTCAGTCAGTGTTCTGAAAACTGTTGTATTTTTCTTTTTTCTTAACTTGGCTTCATAGTGTATGGCTCACCTCTTGAGTTTTGACTGATCTATCCTCTCATATTATCATTTTGTAAGCCTCATTCAGGTTCTTGCCTTTGAGACTGATGTTTTCACAGGGGTGAGTATGAAGTAGCCATCTTCTGGAATGTGACACCATGCATTCTGGTCGATATTTAACAATATTTCAATGAAGACTGCTGCCACAGTCTCCAGGGTAGATGACAGAGGTAGAAAGTTCCTGTGAAACATCTGTAAATTTCTACCATACTATATGGTATTGCATATCAAAACACTGCAATCTTCAAATTCATGTTTATTTGTTCCACTTACTGTCATATGTTATTGCAGAAAATACAAACAAGCATATGTAAAATTTTGGGTACTATGTTTTATTTATATGACATTTTATGCCAGGATTCATTTGCAAAAGTCTTTGTGATATTACCAATTTTTAGGATTTCTACTGCTACTTTTGAGGCTCTAATGTATTTCAAAATTGTATTGTACTGCACCATCATTCTTGGTGTTAATATTCAGTCAGTGCCCATTGTTGCATTATTCAGGTGACAGTTTGGGTTATTTATCAGGACAGTTTTAATGTGAGACTTGCCTGATTATTTCGTACATTGTTAGGTATAGATATCAACTTTACAGGCCAAGTTTCACCACATTTTTTATGATTTACATGCTACTCTAAAATTTATGACATAGCCGTCCATTTTCTCAGTGCCCTCTTCTGTGATTTATGCTGAAGTATTATAAGTTATGCTAAAGCCCTGTTAATTTGAAAAGCAAATGACTAAAAATTAGTGTGTTTAAGGACCACGCCATGCAGGCATATAGGAGTGGAGGTGAAGTGCCATACATTCTTATCTTGGGCATTAGGTGAATATGCATGGTTAGCTTCAAGTTTTGTCCACTTTACAACCACAAAAGAGCCTTCTGGATCTATAGTATGTGAGTCTGAGTGAGCTGTAGGGCTGGTCTGGAAATGGTAGTGAAGAGAAAGATGCCTGCAAGCATTGAACTTGGTCATCCAAGCTGTGGCCAGTCATCAGTGTCAGTGCTGGCTATTTTGAGCGACAGATTTCCACCTCTGTACTGACTGTCAGCTCCAGGTCTACTGCTTTCCAAGTGATTAGATAACTTTACAGTTTTTAGTACTATTTCTTTTCCACCAGACCTTTCTACTATGTGTGAACTATTTGAACCATAGAATTAGCTTTTAATTTACAGATTAACTTAATTTAAAAACTAGTGATAATAAAGCCATGTAAGTCTGCATTACCCCAAAATGGAATGTTATTTACTTAAAATCACACAAGACTTTTAATTAATTGGATATTGCTGTAATGGAAATCAGTACCTGCAGCTGTCGCACAACAATTTCATGGTTAATCACAGCAAGATTTAATGAAATTTTCCTTTGTGAATAGTGTCATATAGGTTTATTGAAATATCAGTGTCTTCAATTATTTATAACACATATTGTCATTACGATTCACTTCTCTTACCATACACACATGATCCAAGCATGCTAACCCACTAGCTAAATGGAATTTTATTGCTGAAGTGTAAGTTTATGTTACATAAATATAGCTTAACAACTTTAAGTTTATACAACTTGAAGTCTGTGTAATGGAGAAGTAGGCTTTGTGAGTTCTGCATGGACTGCTTTGTTTCTTACTGTAACTGAATATAAATTTCTCTTGCAAGAACATTATTTTCCTTCAGGACCTTTCTGTTTTTGTGGTTTTAATCATTTAAATTTTAGATATATATTATTGTTTCTTTATCTTAGAATCATAGGTTTATACGTCGGCCTGGTCCTTCTGTTTTCTAAAATCATCCGAGGCATCATGACTGGTTTGTTGGAGCAGATCATGTTTACAGAATTGCCAAATGTGGATCGTATCTTGCAGGTAACTCTATTACAAAATAGTTGCTACACAAATATGTATTCTGAGATATTAATGATGCCTTGTTAATTGTATTGTCAGCATCATCGGTATGTACACAACGATGGTTTTGATCGTCAGTAATATTGTGCGTGGGTACTTCACTGGGATCTTCAGTACCATCATGTATGATGACTTGCCCAATGTTGATCGGGTCCTACAGGTAAGGTTCTCATTGATCTGTGAACGAGCACTGTACAGATTAGCCAGCACTGTACAGCATGGTGATAAATCTTCATCTGTGAGGCATGCCAAACAGCGCAGCATGGCCATCATCTTCAATGCAGCATGCCCGACAGCTCTTCAGAAATACATGTTTCTGTCTTCAGTTGTTTCGGTTGAGTTATGTCATGAATATTTAACACTGCTTCCCCATGCCTTGTGCTTCCAGCTGCTTTGAAGCTGCTAGGAGGCAGGGACAAGTAGTCAGTTTTGTGTCCCTATTCAGGCAGTCTGGCAGATAGTTATTCATAATGTGTTAACTAAAGAGTGTTTTTCAAGAGGGTCTCTGACCCATAGTCAATTTGAGATGTCCTGTTATGGTCTTGAAGTGGAACTAATCATCCACATGTCTGATAGACTAGTATGTTATATACATGGAAAAATTTTCAGTGAGTCTCAACCAGTTACTTGAATGAGCCAAAGAATATTCATAACATAACTGAGCCATTATTCTACAACATCAGCAGACACCAGCTACACATCTATTCTGCAAAGATGACGTTGTGTATATTTTCGACGAACACTGCATGATATGTACAGAGGCCAACTCTTCAGAGCTACGTAAGTGTTCAGAGCTGTGAATTTGAATGATGGCATTTGAAACTGTGAATATGTTTAGTAGTTCACTCTGTCAGCTTGGAACTATCAGTCAGTTGACAGAGAGTGTGAAAATTCCTTCCAGAAGTAATGGCTGTGACCTATGCATGTGAGGGATCAGGTGATGTGATGTCTTCATATGTGCTTGTGAAACAACAGACAGTGGGAAAGACCCTCTGGAAAATGCTACATGAACACACAAGATGTGTAAAACACCACAGAACATCCCAACACTGAATAATATTCTAAGAGTGGAGAACTAGTGATTGTACAGCTGTAGTAATGCTTTGAGAGTTCACACATATGTACAAAGAATTGTCACGATACTATGAATAATATGTGTTCTTTGCATATTATAAATAAAGGGTATGCTTAATATCCCTCTCTCTACCTGCCCACAAGTTTCATCTGCAGAATTATGCTACATATTTCAATGAATTTGGCGTTTGATGTGTATATTAGAAGTTGTCACTTAATTTTAATCCATGTTAGTCAATGAAGAATGAATTTACACACAACATAAAATTTATTCCAAAATCCCATTAAGGTTTGCATTTTGTTTAAAATGTTTTTCATTGTCTTGTATACTGAATAAAGTATGAAGCAAAATTAATGTCTGACTCAAGAGTGAAGTAGTGTATCTGCAGTACAAATCAGCTTAGCAAAAGTGAGTGTGTATTTGCAGCAAATGGATATCAGGGCCAAGGTTTACAATATTGCAAAGAACACATGTGAAAAACTACATACTCCACAGTGAGATACACATTTATGCTTTTTTTTTAATAGATGAGTGTCTGCTACGTGCCAGAATATTTGTACTGTTCATTCTCTTAGATTCCGTATGTATTTAAACCTTAAATTAATGTGGAATGAATATTTCTGCCACAGGGAAGAGAAATTTGTATGTCCTGCATAAAACTGTTGAGCTCAACACACAATACTAAAGTGTCATTTTTGTTTTGTTTTCAGAAAGTGAATATGAAAAAGGGTAACTGTAAAACCTTTATGACTTAGTTAAAAATGAGGCTTTTAACTCCTGAAAACACCACATTGTTGAAGATCGAAGTCTTCTGGTATGTGACCCTGCATCACTGCCCCAGGGACACAGGGTCACATCCTAGAAGATTTCACCCTAAGCAAGAATGCTGTGAGAGCCTCCAGTATTGCACTGTATTTATGTTGCAAAATTCAGTCATTTAATTGTGTGTGGCTGTTTATTATGTGAACCTAACAAATCACCTTTAAAGCAGGCATGCATGCATACAGCTACCATTATGCTTCAAAAAGGCAGAGGTAAAAAACATAAAGGTATGTGCAGAGATGAAACATTGCACAGATACCTACATTTTGTTAAAACACATATCTCTCTTCATCAGCAGTGAAAAGGTTAACCGATATCATTGTGATGGCTGTGTTGACTGTATGAGTATTCTTTTTAATTTTACCTATTGTCATGTGAGTGGCAAAAGTTCACAAACCATGACATTATGTGTACAGTTGTAAATAGTATAGTACAGTAGTTGTTGTCTTTATGATTCTACATCAGCTGCTAAGGTTATGTGACATAGTGTTCAGTTATGCCATGACACACCAACATTTCAGATTCTCAAGTGTTAGTTCCTTTAATACAATACAAACCACAGTCTGCAGTCACTTGACAAAATTTGTGATTTATGATATTACCTTCTTATAAATATCTGCTCATTTTACAATTCTGTGGCCTCAAAAGCACTTTTTTTGTTTGTCTTCAAATTTGAAGGCAATTGAAGTAAAGAAATCTTCTGCTGC
Source organism: Coptotermes formosanus (assembly GCA_013340265.1). Taxonomy (NCBI): domain Eukaryota; kingdom Metazoa; phylum Arthropoda; class Insecta; order Blattodea; family Rhinotermitidae; genus Coptotermes; species Coptotermes formosanus. Next base: position 22,981 of record BLKM01000407.1, on the reverse strand, counting down.
CATTTTAAACATGTTTGTTTGTTTGTTTGTTTGTTTGTTTGTTTGTTTGTTTGTTTGTTTACTTATTCATTTTTGTATGAAGTAGAGTGTGATGATAACAGCAAGCTGTTAACTCTTGAATTGGTTTGGAAAATAGATCACACAAAGAGCTGTTGAACAAAATTTTGAAATCTCTGTAAAGCATTTTACAGAATTAAAAATATATTATCACTGTGTAGTGTGAGCTACCAAGAACACTGTCAAATAAACCAGTTAAACATATTGTTCTATTGTCATTTTGCACGTCTGTGAAGCATCATCTATCACAGGAGAATGTAGATTTATGAAGTTTCAAGCACAGTATTAAGGAACTTATTACATATACACTTCATAATTTGTGTCCTTCACTTCATATTAAAGTTTACCCTAGAACTACCCATGTAGGCCCAGAAGGGGAGTAGAAGAATAGCTCTACTCTTTCTTAAACTCAGTGCTAGATGTGGGTGGGTGGTCAATGCCACACCCCAGCCACTTTACCCCCAGGAAACAGACCCAGTACCCAGTACCCATTACCCATTGTACAGGAGGCTGGGTCGGCCCCAGGGCCAGTCTGGCCACGTGCGGAAAATCTCTCCTGCACTAGGATTCAATCCGTGAACTGTCTGTCCAGCCTTTAGCAAGTCACTATACCAACTACACTATCCTAGCCCACTCACTTCATGTTGTTAGAGCTAGTAAATAATGGAAGATGAGAAAGATGGTTCGTGAACCAACATGAGGGGAATGGAAAAGTAACATAACATTTTTGTCAGGGGACCTCTGTGACAAGACCACTTTGATGGTGGAAGGACAATATTAGAGCTGGTTTAGAGAAATAGGGTGTGAAGATTTCGACTGGATTCAACCGGCCTAGCATAGAATCCATTGGTGTAATTTTATGATCACAGTGATAAACTGAGAAGTTCAGTAAGAAAAGGAATTTGTGATCAGCTTACAATAAGCTTTACAAGGATCATACTGTAGCATGAAATTGGCTTTTATTTGACAGAAGCATAAGAGGAATTGTATCTGTATTATAACAAACCTAGCTGTCTGTGATTGCAATGATGTGTACTAGTTGAAAGATGAAAATCTGAAGTTTGCTGGCCAAAGAAAGTTTGGTGCAGAAGTGAACTTTGATAATGTTTCAACAGTCTTATATAGCAGTGTATCATTGGCATACGTGATACTGCTCGGGTCTATTTTCCAAACAAAAATATATGTTCATAATTCGAAACACACACACACACACCATACACGCATGGGCAGTGTATGGGCTGAACTTAGATTGTAATGGCACATGTGGATTGTGCTAGAAGTTTTCATATGGTGCTGATATAGAAACATTGTGATCATCCAAGTTCCCACATTTCAGATGTTTGCAGCCCTTGTCAGATGATGTTTAAGAAACTTTCATCATCATTTTCTGGAAAACATAATAGTCTTTTTCCAGTTTCACACTGTTTAACCAGTGCATGACATGCATAATAGATATATTGAAAACATATTTTAAATGGAGGAGTATTAATTCACTCATAGCGGTGGATTGCACACATCACACTGTTCATAATAGCATACAGTAAGAGATGAACGGGCTTAAACCATGTTTTCACAGACATATTATAGTAAAGAAATCTAACCCTTTATAAAGTTCAGATAAAATACAAATAAAATACTGATAAACCTTGCCAATCATGTTTTAACCTTATTCTGAGGCCTGTAACAGCTTTGAATGGATTTAACTGATGGCTTCCCACTGACTGCAGTAGACCTATCTAGCTAGCTTTAATTCAGATTATGTGTACCATATATACACTAGCCTTCACAGTAGAATATTCCGTGTCTGGGTTTTGGAGCTGCTATATGACTTGCCCATGGAATGACTTTGACTTGCACAGAAAATTCAAATGAGGAAACATTTATAAACATAAAGCTCAACATCATTGTTTTCTTGTTATGCTTAAGGGACTTGATTAAAAAATATATTGAGAATGTTCCCCTTTAGCATTGCACAATTTAGAACTTAGAACATTGTGTACTGTAGGCCTAAAAAGTAATTTTAATGTGGTGTGGTTGTCCATGTGATACTTGCTTTTTTGGAGCGACAGAATGGAATGAAATGACCATTATACAGATTGTTCAGAAAAGGGACTGCCATATTCAGGTTTCTGGCAAAGGCTATCTGCATGTTTATTTTACAACTCATGGAACTCTTGGTTTGCAGGCAGCTTTCCAATATATTTGTGCTACCCCACCGTATCTATTTCAATTCCATTCTTAACCTTACAGGGGATGTGTTGACTGTAGATTATGGAACCCTGTAAATAGTTTCCATGATGTAACAGAAAGACCAATTTTAAAAAATTTAAATTAGAGCAGATTTTGACATCTTTTGTAGTGTAATTTTAAAGGGATCTTATTTCAAATATTGAAATGAATTTGGACGCAGAACAATATAATTAATTTTGGTGACTGAAATTTGCCCTGAAACAAATTATCCCCACAAATTGAGCGCTTCGACTTGTTCTGAATCCAAATGTAATTCCATTTTGGACAAAGTTATTGGTTGGTTAATACATAGTGACTCATAATGTGTAAATTCTTAATCTAGTCTGCCCTTTTTATCCATGAATATCCTGGATTTCTGTTTCCTTTTATTTATATTCATATACATGGTAGTATTGAAGCTTGGAACTATTTCTGTCTTCCTAAATATTGGATCATGTAACATGGTTGAAAGTCTGTAAGGTAATTTCAAAACTGAAACCCTATGTTTGATCTTCCACTACATGAATCAGCAGATGAGGGTATTCTTGATGTGAAAGAAACCTTAATCAATACACCAGTAATTACACTGCTAGTAACAGATTGCAACTGATTATAGTGGTTGACTTTAATGTCTTTGATTTCATAACCCAGTTTCCTGTTTGTATTTGTCCTGTGCTAGTAGAGGCCTTGCAGTGGGTTGATCCCTTGTATAAGAAGTCATACCAAATGTGTGAAAAATTTGTAGTTTCGGAAGTTAATTCTGAATGGAAGCAGACTGGAGGGCATAATCTGTAAAAAGCTGAAGAAGCAGGGACTGATTGTAAGTGTGGTATAGGCTGGTTGTTGGATCTACTGTCTTGTATATAGTGAGGCACTTTGACTTGTGTTGTAAGTTCTATTCTGATCTTGACAGTTCTTCTGGTTGATTAGTGTCACTAATATTTTAGAATGGAAATGACCAGGCCAGACTTATTATGAAAGAAGTCTCTTTTACATGTTCATTAATGAATTTTGCAGTATTTGTGATAAAGTAGTGATGTAGATTAAATGTATTTAGATGGGCATGAACAAATTAGAAAACAGATCACAGGATACTGCAGAATGTAGTCTCATTAAGCCAGAAGATATGTAATCATGAAAATGTATATACTGAATGGGAAGAAGGCCAGGTTGTTTGGTAACTAGAAAGTTAGCACATCAGAATATGTAGGTCCTTGCAGTCCAAGAATTAGACTGCAAAGAACCCGAAGTTAGAGACAGCAGGCTTCTCTGAAATGTGGGTGACTGTTCCCAGTTTACACTGGATCATATCCTAGATTACTTGATTTTTCAAAAGTCTTCAGCATTATCTATTCTCCGAACAGTTAAAGTCTGTTACTTTTGTTATGCCTTCTTTCTCCCTTCCATGTTTGCTTTACTTGAACTATCTGTTAATCTGTAGGCTTCCCACAGATTACTTTCCTGTTGGTTTCTATTCTTAGCAGTTCAAGCAGCCTGTCATCCTTCATGCATTTCTCATGAAATGAGTCACATCTATTCGTGGCAAAGTCCCCACAGAACTTACAGTTTTTATGTACTTCATCACAGTGTTTTCCACTGACATTTTCAGTGTTTGAACTTTCGGTATTCAACAATAAATTCTCAACTTGGGTCCCAGCTGAACTTGATAAATGTCACAAATTAGAATTGAAATGCTGACTTCACTAGTTACCATATAGTCGGAAGTTTTAAATACTCTTAAGGTGATCAAATATTCACATAACAAATTGTGTCTTTTTTTTTACCCATAATTTATGTTCTGGAACCAACCTTAATTACATAATTTTTTGTTTTATTTTATACATTAAGTGGTCAGAAATTCATGGCCATATTTGTAACCATTAAAATTATGGGCTTCTTCCTCCATCTTTCATAAGACATGACTTTGATTTATAAGAATAATTTAGCGTGAATCTCCTGAATATTATACTCTCTGTCACACTGCTTTTAGAATATACTGAATCTATTTCTGATATTTTTTACATTGCTGACTCATGGAGTGGGTAAATTATGTAATTCAATGAAATCTTTGACTGACATCCATGTCAGATAGTTTAAATACAGCAATGCTTCAGAGATAGACTCCATCCCATCTCTTAAATATTTGTGTATTTGAACCATGTTACATGGTTGTCAGTCTGAGAAGATTTTATTGAATTCTGTTGCTATGAAAGTTTCAAGACTTCAAGACACATAGGCATAAGTTATTTAATGTTTTTGTTGTTCTGTTGTGTAGAATATATTAAAGGTATATGGTATTTTTAGACAAATTTTCTGTATTACTTAATACAAGCAACATGGTGCCTTTCTCATAATGCCATTAGTGAGCTACACGACCGTGGCTTGTTGTGCCTTGTAGTTCATTGATGGATATGCGTTCACTTGAAGCTGAGGCAGCTCTAGCAGCATTAGTTGTTGGGTTATGATGATTTGTATGTTTCAGATATTCATAAACTGTGTGACTTAATGTGGTGCCCATATGAGTATGTTGGTGTAATGGTGATAACTTAGGAAATCACCTTGACATTAAGTGCAGAAGTTCCTATGGTGACTTGCTCATACAAACACATCTACTAGAAGTTCAAGTATTATTAAGAATTGTGGTCCTTAAATGGAACCCTAAATTACAGTATGTTAATAGGAAGTGCTTGTGAATATTGAATATAAAGTATAGTCCTAGACGTTGTAAACCAAATTTTGTGTTGTTTTGTGGGTATTTAAATCTGGTTTGTATGTTAGCTGAAGGGTATTTAAATCAGAAGTGACTGGGTTAAACATATATGGTAGAAGGATGTGGATCGAATTCATGTGACTCAGTGCAAGTATTAGGGACCAGTGGCAGGCTTGAAAACAAAGTAGTTGAACCTTCAGGTTCCATAAGATGTAGGAAATTTTTTCAGTAGCTGAGCAAATATTAGATTTTCAAGAAAGGTTCTGCCTCTGGCACTAGTTAGGTAGTTTTCATATGTGTGTGTGCTTGTGCAGACTGAAGAAACAATGTCATCATGTGTTTAAGGTAATGTAGAAATAACAGCACAGAATTAACTGCTGAAGATTTTGGTATGATGTATGAGAAAGGTATATAAAGTTTATCTGCAGCCCCACCCTTCATTCAGGTATTTCAAAACACAAGTTGCTGACTTTTTCTATTACCTGTTACAGCTGTGTCTGGACATCTACTTGGTGCGTGAGAGCAGAGAACTTGACCTGGAAGAAGATCTATTTGCAAAATTGATATTCCTTTACCGCTCACCAGAGACCCTTATCAAGTGGACGCGGCCACGTGATGAAGGTGATGGAGATGACGGCAATTCATAGCCCATGACTGCCCAGTAGTGCAGCCTTATGGAACCAGACATGATAGACATCATGCTCACATAACTGAACCAAGTGACCTGACTAAAGGCAAGTAGCAGCAATGATTTTGTGCCCTGTGTGGTATCACTGCTGCTTATGCCATTGTGTAATAAACAATTCAGTGATGATTAAGCGGTAATAGTGTCAAATATTTAATGTGTATCAAGTAGTGGTAATTAAGTATGGCACTTGAAGTGTAGTGAAATAAAGTTGACAGTAAAACCTCTCTACTGTAGCTGAAAAATGTGATACACAATGTAGAGCTAGAAAAGGACTGTGTTATTGGATCTCCCTACCTCCTTGCAAGTTAGGCAGGCTATGTTGTTCCAGCTTCCAATTGTAAGCAAACTAACTCTGGTTAGTGTATCCCGAAGTCATCAGCCGTAGCAGTTAACTGCTCGTGTTTCACAGTAAAAGGATTACAAGATCTGGGACCATGATATAATGTTGGTGGTTTTATATGGCTGTGGTGATGTGCAGTTGAGTCATTCACCACTTTTTTAAGTTTGTTATAAATTTCTATTGATAAGTCTGCTTCTTTCATTTTGATCCATCTTGTACTGTGATTCTTTACTTAGCCTGGCAAACTCACACTGTCCTGCACACTGATGCTGCACTTTGTGGATGGGTGATCTGCATCCACAAAGAAGGCAAGCTCCAAACAGGCACTAAAATATGCTTTTGTTACAATTTGATGTAGCATACCATACCAGTTGCTTGGTATTAAAATAGTGAATCCAGTCACTTACAGGATCTGTGAACACTAATTTTTTAAACATGAAAAGGCATAATCTTCTCATCACTCCAGCATGAAGTCAGTGTAGTTACGGATTGTTGTCATTGTCTATTTAATATCTGCTACTCAGTGAATCATATATATAAATTCATAACCTCCATAACAACGACTGACATCCAAATCTGTCTCCTCAAAGGAATCGGAAATATCTTCACTTCAAATAAAAGTTTATGGTAGATGCCATTAGTCTTGTCTGTAGGACAGTGTGGCTACAGTATGAATTGATAATTAAGATTTTTCCCAGACTCCAGAAGCATATAGAGAAATTAATAAAAGCAGAAAAACATCCACACAGGAAGATCAGAAATGTTGAATTGTGTGTACTTCACTGGAGCAGGGCAGAGGTTCTTGGACAGAACTGAGTATATTTGATCACTGAAGCAAAGAAGTTAAATCATTCAATCCTTACTTTCTTCTGACAGCTTCATAAAAATAGAGATGTGTCATTTTTTCCATCAAAACCTCTCGTTGCTGGTTTTGAGACAAATTTATGATGGTACAAGTAAACTGTTGTACCTTAATAAAGCAGGATAAGGCAGGTCACAAACAAGATGGAACATGGCTCAGTCCACCATTATATCATATGTAGTGATTAATGCCAACAGTTTTCTCTCTTCATATGCATAGAAGTGAAGTAATAAGCTATTAAATATGCAGCATTACATCTGTTAGACAACTCTATACCTCATGCACTAGTATACTTTTTATGTTAACATATGGTGAGCTTCTAATTGCAGAAGGATTTTGACTTTTAATAGAACCGAAGAAGAAATTGCTAAAGGGTGAGTTTCGAAACTAACTGATCCAAGCGAAGACTAATATGATGTGTGCCTTGGATGTGGCCTGTTGTAATGCTACATACACTTCATCTGCTGTGGTGTCGGGGTATTCTGCATCTCTGGAAGTTCAGTGTGGTATCTCTGGGAAGCAGTGACATGCTGACACAGCCATATGAAGTACTCTACACCTGAGGCAGCTTGCCATCTGTCATAAGTACTGATAATTTTACTGCATTCATTCAGCATTGATGTGTAATGTCTGTTGATAAGATGGACGCAACAGAAGAGAGCTGTGGTGGTCCTCATGTGGGTGATCCAGGTGTCACTACAGTGGAGTGGTTAATGTTTCATTGGTGCTTTCCAGTGAAGTTTCTCTGCTTTTTCAGTGACTTCACCCATGAATTGGGTTTGTTATGTTACACACTGGTTTTAGATACGCTCGGGGATTCTGTATTTACTGTACATTCATGTTATCAAGTCATGTTACAAAAATTATTTTTACAGATTTTTATGCATGTGATAGTGTGTTCTTTATATGTATTTATATTTGCATGCAGTTTGTTCACATTTGCTTTATATTTAAAAAAATGTATAGTTACCAGTGTCATTTCTTTATGAAATAGCTGACAAAATTATGGTGTCCAAAGCGTCTTAATTTTTAACACTGTTTGTAAGGCTGAATGAAGCATATATGTTGAAAGAGCTGTAGCAACATTATTCCCATTAACTTAATGTTAATGTCCGGAACAAGTGTAATATATTCTGTAATATTCTTTCTGCATTTTACACACAGTAATAAATAATTTGTTTTGTTATTCTGCTAACAAGGATGTTACAAGTTCTAGGCAACCCTAAAAACCTATTTTCTTGTTGCATTCATTTTGAGTTCTGAATGTTTATTACTGTTCATATTCTTTTTTCACTTTGGTGAAGAACTTTTACTTAATTACAGAGTCTGTACATCTTAACATAATGTGCAAGCATGTTTATGCTCACCAAATTTTTCATGTGATTCAGAAGTTATCATGACCAAACTGAAAGCTAAAGAAAGTATTCATGTTGCAAACATGTTATTAAACAGGAAGATGCCAATGAGATAATGTACATGCCAGGTTTCGTTACAGTCAGTCACTGTAGAGCTGAAATGGAAATGCATATATGACATGGTCACCTCATAAACCTTTTTTAAGGAAATGTAGGCTAAAAATGGTCATGTTTATATTTTAATATCACTGTACCATACATTCTTTAAGGGGTTTGCACTTGAGAAATTCTTTATTGCAGTGAAGAGTGACTTAATATGATACGTATGAGAGCAGTTTGGTCACTTGGTTAACCTTCATTGCATGAACTTGTGCAATTTTTATCCACAGTAGTTACATCTGGCTTACATTAACAACATGACTGTGAGTTTGCCTGCACACAAAGTTCATTTATCTTCATGCATCAGAAATGGGGTTCATTTGTAATCCTGCAGGGCCAAAATAATTCCTAAGGCATCACTAGTATTAGGTGTTCTAAAGAGGACATGTAAATTTCCACTGACATTATTACAGTCAAGAAATAAAACAATGTGTGATTTCTTATTACATTATATTACTTCAGCTGTAAGCTACTGGACCTAATGATCCCCTGCCTCAGTAGTTGACAGTTTTAATATTGAAGTTAATTAATATGCCTGACAGTACATTCTGAAACATACTTTTAAGGATCTGTGTATAGCTTGTGTATCATACTGTATTTCTTACTGAAATCAGTAAGAATGTGTGCTTTGATGTGATTTAATTAAAGTATGTCCTCATTACCCTGGGTATATAATGAGCATAGCTTTTTAAGATTTCAAATTTTTAAGTGCCATTCTCATTGTCCTGAGGTCATGTAACATTCAGACTGGTACAGGTATGTACAGCTATATTAAGGTTTTGACACCTTGTGTTAACTACTGGAGCATACTTGTGAAAACCATATTGTGTCCATGCGACCACACAGGACATTAGACATGTAAGAAATATGTGGTAAAAAATATGCTCCTTATCACTGCCAATTAGTAGTGCAGTTGTAGGTGGTTACTGCTGGTGTCACCATGTCTTTCTTTGGTTCTGTAGGAACAGTGCCAAGAATAAATGGCCAAATTTGTAATTATTCCACTGATCAGGTGGAAGAAGCGCTGATATGTTAGCTGGGGAATGCTAATTGATGCTGCCTCATAACTGCATAACATACCCAGAAGTACACATGTATAAATTCAAAGGAAAATCACCAAGAGAATGTTGTATGGAATCAGAATTGAATTCTGAAAATAGAGGAAAAGCAGTTCTTGTCCAGTGGATTTTTACAGTTGCCAAAGCTATATTTCCCATCACTAAATTAGTTATACTAAACAGCTTCCAACATGTGTTAATGGAAATGAAACAAAAGAATCTCCTTGTCTCAGTCACTGTGTTACGTACCATATTTGTCCAAAGGTATGATAATTTTTTTTCCTAATTCATCATATGAAACACGGGATTGCCTTATAGTTATGCACAAAGTTAAACAGGTTCTACATAGGCATTCTTCTAAAAATTGAAGATTGGGGGGGGGGGGGCATATTCAGGTATTGTACCTTAATCTTTGTATCTACTGGAAGCACATAAATTATATACGCTCATATGCTTTTGCACAGACAAACAGCACTTCTTCCAGAATTTAAATTAATCATGAGCTCCACTTTATTCAAATGAAAACAGTACATAAACCTTTACAAAATATATGCCATAATAAGTACAAAAATTTACTTTAAGACTGATATAAAAACTCAACAATAAAACATGGCAAATGTATACATGTAAGGAGGTAACGTGTCTTCACCACAGCATGGGCCTGCAGAAATTTCAATGAGGGAAAAACCCTGAACACTTTTGTATCATCCTCCAAACAAGGTGCAGACAGTTCTTATATCCACAAACTTTGTTACTTAGTTTTTCTGATGTCCAGCTGCTGCAAAATTTTAGATGCAGGACTGTCCTGCCAAACCTGTATAAAGAAACTAACTTCCTGATTAGCCAATCTGTTGTACTGCACCAAGAGTACAGAGGTGTCTCCTGAAGTGTGAGACACCTTACTGACAGATGAAGGCAAAGCGAAGAAATACTGGGAAGCCAGGCACATAATGACCGAGCAGTTGTGACTACGGCATTTCACATCAACCGACCACATTATGCAAGATCTGAGGTTCTCACAACCATGTCATTAAAGATCTGAGGTTCTCAAAGTACTGACTGTGACAACTACTGTCTTCTTGGATGTAACCCCATGCAGCTGTCTAACAAACTGCATTGCATCACATTCAAGAAAAGAGTATTGTTCAACTGCATTATTCTAGCATACATTTCAAGGCTTTCTAGCATTGTCATATCACCTGCACCTATTTACTGATTTAACCCTCCAAACACATCTATTTGAAGAATAGCTTCTTCATCTTTGTCTGTGAACCCATAAACTGTGAGAAAGTGCTAACTTACTCATACTTCCACATTTAATTATATATGAGATATAAATTTGTTAAACTCATGCACCAATGTTCTTGGAACACACCCTTCCAGTGTACTGGGTTACATTAAGTGGATGGTTTTGGACTTTTTAACACTCCAATCTTGCGTAAGTAGCGCACGATAACTGGAGTGGCTGCCAGAGTAATGCCAATCCTGACTGGGGCCAACATCTTGTGTAGAGCATATGCGATGACAAAATTGCTTGCTCCTGCAGCCACTTCTCCTCCTCCTAAACTTGATACAGGCCCAGCCAAATCTACACCACTGCAACAAATTAATAATAACACACACATTATCATGAATAGCATTACAAAATCTAATTTGTTCTCATTCTTATATGATGAAATTCTTTCAGTTAAGCACCTTTCCATGAGAAATTAAAATCTGTGTAATACATACCTAGTTACTGCCAAGTAGAATCCACCTAAGGAAAACAATGAAATACCAATATGGAAAATAACCACTGTTATTCCATACTCTTTTACTGCACGTTTGAGCTTATCTTTATGTGACAATTTACCATTATCTGTGTTAGTGCTAAACATAAATGTAGTTTGCACTAAAAGTGGCCTTCTTTGCAAGCATGACATGTGATGGCCTCTAGTTTGCAAAGGCAGTCCTTTCATGAAGGTAACTGGAGTTGCTTGCAGGCAGTTCAACAGGCAGTACAATTCTGCTGACAGTTTCTTACTACACAATGTACCTGGATCATCACCTTCATCTTTTGAGGCTGACTTCGCTATCAAGTTCTGGTAATGAGTGTTATGCATGTCTCTGGAGATGTACTTGTAACCTTGGCCCCACTGTCCCCCTGGCATGTTCAGGTATGTAGCATGACCCTCCTTTGAAAATGGCTCTGGCACCATGGTCTGCATCACAGAACTCATGCTCACTGTCCCTCTACAGTCATAGCTCGCCACATGCAAGTCCAAAGGATATGACTGCTGGTTGTAGTTTCTTGCACAGCCATTCAAAAAACTTCCAACTGTTTTTGATAAGATGACTGAACCTGAAATGTCTCTTGCTCGCTGTGGGGAGAAACAGGTCATCTCAGCAGCATTTATCTCTTCCACATTTTCAGGCAAAGGAAGAGGCTCTACAGTAGCATACTGTTTCATGGCAGACACATGCAAATTGTGTGACTGGTGGGGTACGTCTCTTGAATTCTTCTGTTGCTCACCTTTAAGAAAAGACAATGTATTAAATTTTACTAAGTTGACACACAAAGGGCTTTAAGGAACTGACATGGAACAAATGGGTAGTCATTAATACAGCCTACATGGTATTCTGCTGATGCACACGCACTTCTGCAAAAACATGAGAAGTGTTAACTCTCTTGCAACTATTTTCAATGAACCTGACCCAGCCTCATCATGCTGTATTACTGGTAACAGTTTGACTTCCTATAACTGTTCACCAGTTCCCCTCACACTCTGTCTACAGGTAAGGCCACATCGCATGTTGCTTGCAGGTTAGATGGTAGAAAGCCACTTTACAGGAATGCAACTCTAACCAACAACACAAAACTTATCCACAGAGCTGCACTGACCCACCACATCTAAGGTGCTCTCTAGGGCTTGAGAAAACCTTAACTAGAATATCAAAATCTCAGCTAGAGAGAGCCTAGGTATGTATGAACAGAAGCAGTATAAACCACGGTTTCAAGACAAATGCCCACAATTTTTAAATCAAAGGAAGCAGGCTAAAATGCAGTGGTTACAGGATCCAAAGCAATGTAGATGATACAAACATAACACATGAAACAAGTAGGCACTTCAAAAAGAAACGGGGGACTATCTGAATGCTAATATTAAGGAACTTGAAACAGATAGTAAGAACACGATTATCTGAGACTTGTGTAGGGGCATCAATGACTTCAGATGGGTTACCAACCTAGAATATAGTAAAGGATGAGAACAGTGGTCTGGTTGCAGACTCCCACAGTATTTTGCCTATGTGGAGGAATCATTACTCTCAGCTGTTGAATGTATGTGGGGTTAATGATGTCAGACAGACTGAAATACATACAGCAGAGCCACTAGTGCCTCAGCCCAGCGCCTCTGAATCTGAGATGGCTATTGAAAAGCTAAAAAGACACAAATCACCTGGTATTGATCAAATTCCAGTAGAACTGGTTAAAGCAGGAAGTAGAACGATTTGTTCTGACATCCATAAGCTTAATAATTTTATTTTGAATAAATAGGAATTGCCTGAGCAATGGACAGAGTCAATCATTGTACCTATTTATAAGGGTGATAAAACAGACTGCAGTAATTATCGAGGCAGATTCCAGTTAGGCAAACATTGCCTGACATGTTTCCTATTAATGATGGCTTGAAACAGGGAGATTCTTTATCGGAATTGCCTTTCAACTTTGTTTTGCAATATGCCACCAGATGGGTTCAGGCAAACCAGGTGGGCTTGAAATTAAATGGTACATATCAGCTTCTGGTTTACACAGATGATGTTAATCTAATGTTAAACATACATACTACAAAGAAAGCACAAGCTTTAGTAATCACTAGTGAGGAGATTGGTCTAGAAGTAAATGCTGATAAACTAAGTACATGCTGTCCAAAAAAATAAAGATTATGGTATACAGAAGTATAATTTTTCCTGTTGTTCTGTATGGGCGTGAAACTTGGTCCTTCACATTGATGGAGGAACATAGGTTGAACATGTTCAAGAATAGGGTGCTGAGGAATGCATTTGGGCTGCAGAGGGATGAGGTACCACGGCAGTGGAGAGGACTACATAAGGAGAAACTTAATGATCTGTACTCATTACCAAATATTATTCAGGGGATCAAGAAGAATGATACAGGGGGGCATGTGACACATATGGGAGACAGGAAAGGTGCATACAGGTTCTTGGTGGGGAGACCAGAGGGAAAAATACCCCTTGGAAGATCTAGGTGTAGTGGAAGGATAATAATAAAATGGACCTTCAAGAGGTGGGATAGTGAGGCTTTAATTGGGTTGATCTGGCTCAAGATAGGGACAGGTGGCGGGCGCCTGTGAATGCGGCAAGGACCCGTCGGGTTCCATAAAATGGGGGAATTTATTGATTAGCTGAGGACCTGTTAGCTTCTCAAGGTCTCTGCTCAACGTACGTCAGTCAGTTAGTATGGAACATAATATTAGAAAATATTAATATTACACTACACTCTTACCGGAAAACTCTTCTGCTAAAATGTTAACAAACACTCTGTAGTGTCCTGACGGGCAACTCTTCGTCCAACGTCGTAACAGCTGTCCGCGTCCAACAATAAGTTGTAACTGCATTGCCATATTTCACTTTACTTGGTCGCAAATAAAAATCTACAAACAATAAATTTCCCAGTGTTTTATTACTTGCATTACACCGGTAAACGCAACGTCTACCACATATTACAGCTACTTTCCGTGGGCCTTATCAGTTCGACACACGCACGACAAACGACACACGTTAAAATGCTAGTCTACATTACCCCACTTGTTACAGTTGCTTGCTGCTTGTCAACTACATCGTAACACATTACCTACCACCTACACACCCCGCACAAACCACATCTGTTACTTTCTTTGTTTCTTCGTCTGATGTCTACTACCTACTCTTTGCAAACGTAGAGCGTTACTATTGCATTTATCGCAAGCGTACCACACACACGCTTCGTACGTGCACATATGCTACTTCCTCGAACTATCCCCGACAGTTACACGTCATTCAGTCAAGGTCACGGTCACAATATGCCATCTTCCGCATCCAGGCACCTGAGTCAGTGGGATAACCTGTGACCGTCGCGGAAAACGAATTGCGTGAAGCGAGAGGTTCGTGAGGTAACATGTTAGAACGCCGACGGGGTCGAAGTAGCTACTCCGCAATCCAACAACCACTGTATTGAGGTGCACTGTATTATGTTAAAAATCATTGACTGTATCCATATCCAAGTTGGTTGTAAAACCTTGTAAGGATTGACGGAACAAATAAATTGAATCTGAATCTGAATGATCTGTGTGCAGAAGAATGTACCGACGACGTGTAATCCATCGTCTCTAGTCGTCCCCATTACTCGTTGTTGGTGCCGGTTTAATGACAGTGTAAAAAATTATCACCTAGAGAGTTGTTGCGGAAGGAGGAAACCAGAAGACAGGGACTGATCCTGTTTCCGAAGAGTACTGTACACGTATTATATTTCAACACATAAGCAGGGAATAGTCCAAGAAGTCTGAGTTTCAAACGTAGGTTCTTCAATGTTTGCGTTTCTCTATTCGGCAGGCGCGCGTTGTGTCTCGGTTTCAAACAGCGCCGGTGGGCTGTGATCAGATATCATCAGAAGAAGCACAAAAGACGGATATTAAAGTGTGTGAATAAATATAGCCGCACACATCGCACCCAATCGAGACCTGAAACGAACGCTTCCCACGCCACAAACGGACAATGGGGGAACGACAAACCACGGATTGTACACCGTCTTCGGCTGTCCATGTTAGCACTGCATTGGTCCTCAGGTTGTAGATTCGACCACAGCAGTTACCTCGCATGTCTGGCAGTTAATACCGCAATCTATGGCCAGCAAGTATGACTATTTCGAGCGGAGTTGAGCATGCAGAATGGGACACGAGGATGTGACCCATCTGTGGATGTGACAGCTTGCGGTATGCGACAGTGAGAGACCAGATGGCGAATGAAGTGGAACATTTTGATGAATAACTGTCATAATGACGGTGATTTTCTAGCCGCACCTTAGTATATGGCCGATCCCAGTGGCCGCACGGTCTAAGGCGTAGGTCTGCGGCCGAGCGCTTGCTGGGGTCGTGGGTTCGAATCCCACCGGGGGCATGGATGTTTGTCTCCTGTGAGTGTTTGTGTTGTCAGGTAGAGGTCTCTGCGATGGGTTGATCCCTCGTCCAGAGGAGTTCTACCGACTGTAGCGTGTGTCTCAGTGTGATCAAGTGAAAATGAACAACCTCGACACCTACTGTGGGTAGGTAGAAGAGGAAAGGACTACGACGAAACCTTAGTATTTGAAGCTTAATTATTCCAGTGCCGGCCTTAGCAAACGCGAGGCCCAATGGCCATCCTTGTGGCGGGCCCCTAGACGTTACTGTGCAGAGCAAAAAAATGAATATCATTTCCGTATATTCACGTAAGTTAGGGTGAAAAATTAAAATGGTCCATGTTTTTCATTTTTAACCTTTACTAATGCGCGAATACCCGATGACCGCGGGGTCCACTTGCGTCAAATCGGTCCAGTCGGCCTAAGGCCTGCCCTGTCCCTTTGACACGTGAAATTTCATCCCTCTCGCGCAAATTTTGATTCATTGATTGTCATCATTAATTTACTTCAGAAATAAATTACATCTTGTTTTGTAAGGAAGAGATGGCTGAGCACGTCGCATGTATGGCAGGGATCAGAAATATTTGCGGAATTTTGGTGGGGATATCACTTGTAATGTTTAGGTGTAGCTGGGAGGATAGTATTGAAATACATTTTAAAAATTTGGAGGATAGAATTCATGTGGATCAAGATAGGAACCACTGGCAAGACTTTTGGGTTCTGTAGGAGCCGTAGAATATCTTGAGCAGTTAAACAAACAAACTCTTCTCAAGAAGGGTTCTGTTGCGTGAAGATGATTCTGTTGTTTTGTTTTCAAGTGTTCCACACGGCTGTGCTTGACAGTCTAGCAATGAATATAACTCTGATTCATGGGTGAAAGACATCGATCAATTTTTCATTCCATAAGTAAATACGTAATTGTGTAATATATCACATGAGAGCCACTCAGGCATAGACGTAACTTCGGGGAGGGGGGCAATTGCCCCCTTCCCCAGTTTTGTTTCTACCTAAGAATTTTTCTTTTTACTACTGAGTTGAAGAGAGGCAAATAAAATAATTCAGAAGAGAGTGAGGGAAAGGGGTGTAGGTACTTTAATAACTGAATAAAACCAATCTTTCCCCTCTTTGTAACTCGATTCCTTCGTAAAGTGAAGTTCCTAATACCCATGGTCTACTTTGCCACCCCCCCCCCCCCCCCCCCCAACGTTATACGAAGTTACGCCTGTGCACTTACGTTCTACATTTGAACACATAATGAAGAAAACTAGTTCCACTAACTTTGATACATTTACCAAAACCGACATATCTCAGGGTTTGCAACACCAAAGAAGAAACTCCTACGATTTCAATTAACCTTGTGCATCTAGTGTGTAGATTTATATGCTTTCAAGATTTGAATTAAATAAATGGAACCTTTATATTGGCAACCCAAGCACCACACCAGACGATGCGGGAAGTTGTCCCAGCATCAGTTTCAGCTCTTTTATTATGTGAATTAAGTCACATTTATTAAGTCTCAGGATTTAGATCCCGTACATTGTCGTAATGACATACATGATATATTCGCTCCGAATTGGAAATTGGTGTTTGAACTTACCGCCATTACAGTTTGCCGTCTCAATACGGAGTGTGATGTGTCACTTAACGTACGTGTTTTGTGGATCAAAATTAATATTTATGTTTCCATTTTTATTGGTTCATACGGGCGTTAATAGAATAATTACGAAATAGTTGCAAATACGTAAGGAATTACTTTTTCGAAGCGAATTGTTCGCGATGTGTTAATCCCCATGTTCCGCCGCACTACTTTTGCAGTTGTTTGAGCACGATTTAGTTCGCAGGTTAGGTTGGAGTGCAGGTGGTGATTGTACTGCGATTGTTTTTGTAGTTTGGTGTGCGTGACGTGCTGTCAGTTCTGAATTGGACTTTGAAATTGTGTAAAGTATCCGTAATTTCGTACGCATTCATTTTTTAAACATTTGAAAGTGGTAGACTGTTATTGACAGCGACTAATGACTCGACATTCACAGGGAAGACAATGGAGACTTACTTTGATGAAGACATCACGAAAAATACGTCGAGGATTGTCCGAGACCTGAGCATGTTCGAAGCACATCTTCCAGAAAGCAGTAACAATTATACAGTAGAAGCCGTTAATTACGATACCAGTAAAATGGATTCATACGTGCAGAAATTGAGCTATCTACGTATCGGTGAGGATCCGAACGTCGATTTACAAAGCTTGAATGACAGAAGTGGCCATCGTGTAATTGCCTCCGAATCTGGTTATGGGCGTATAATGCCGAAGTCAGTTGACGGCCAAGGAAGATCACTGTCAAGTATAGCTGTGTCTGGGGTCGGAGGCAGTACTTCTCCAGCATGTGAAATCGCAAGTAGCGGATCAAAGTCACTACCAGCTAGTACTATTACATCTCCTGTGCGGACCATACAAGACAATAGTAAACATCATGCAGTTGGTGCCATTGAAAGTTTTATTGTGGAAGGATCAGGTGCAGTACCAGGAAAAAACCAGGCAGCAGATTATAAGATATATGAGAGAGGTAACATCATTGCTGCTTCTAAATTTGCTACTCCAAAGCAAGTAGAAAGTATTGTTTCCATTAGCAGCAAACTGCCAGGAGAGGGTCAGTGTCCAGTGAACCGAGGTTATCAAAATGGTTTGACACAAATTTTAACTGATTCTGGTGGCAAGTATTGTGCTTATACAAGTAAACATGGTGCTGCAAGCCCTACCCATAGCATGAGTGGTTCAAGCAAGGATTCACAACATTCCAATAGCCCACGCACTAGTCTAGTGGGTGGTGCCCAGAATTACAACTCCCCACTGTATGAGAATATTGACTACTATGGAAGTAATCGTACACCTCAACCTCCATACTACCATTCATTGCCACAACATGTGGGCAGTCCTCATTCTAGCCTAGGTTCACAGGAGTCAAAACATTCCAGCCCTCGTACGAGCTTGGTAACAAGTGAAGTGCCCTATGAGTCAAGTTATCGTAAAGCTCAGCCCCAAGTTCCAGCAGGTACCAAATTCATTTCTCCTACACCAAAAGACTTTCCTCCATATGAGGCCCCTCCTGTGTATGAGAATATTCAAGAATTGCAGCAATTTGGTGGGAAGCGTACACAGAACTATGAACCCTCAAAGCCAGGGCCCCAGGTAGCAGTGTATGGCGAACACAGGCAATCGGGACTGTCAAACTACTATTCTATGTCTGCCACCTCACGATCAAGGTCTTCCAGTCCCGCATCACCACAACCAGTCTCTCCCTCTGGAAACAACCTCCCACCTCCTCCACCTTACCCAGGGAATGGAACCAGCCAGAACATTCCAAATGTTTCCCACAACCAGTACCTTGTTGGAAACATTCCATGTAATGTTCAAAGCTCTCATTATCCAAACACAAGTGGTACCAGTCAGAACATCCCAAACAATGTCAAAAATAGTGTTTCTGTGAGTCATCTGTCAGAGGTGGGACCATTCCCAGTAACTCTTACGCAAAATGCACTGCCTGCACCTGAGAGTGCTCGCATGGTGCCTTCATCACCCAACAAGCCATCTGCACAAAAGCCAGTCAGCGTATATGACCACGCAACACCAGTTGGTGGGGGAGACTATGTTGTTATGACTGGCGCCAGCAGCACACAAGTGCAGCTTGCAACGAGCTATCAGAGAAACGCTTCATCTGGTGTTGCCAATGCAGTGTATGTAAGTGCAGAAACAGCCTGCAGCCCATGTCCAAGCCCCAGTCCTGCTGTAGGCACTAATAACAACACCAAGATGAAGACTGTGAGTGGCAAGACACTTCTGCCGTACAATGTGACGCCACCTCGCCCTATGGTGAGTACAGTTTTCGATCCCTTTCAAAATATCCTTCCTGGTTGGTTTCATTTAGCGATAAAAGCAGAGAATAAGGTGTTTAGATTTGTGCCACATGGTGTTCCCATAAATTCTACTTTGTGATTTAAGATAACTTCAAGAAAGAACGTACACTTTTTGAGATTCAAGATTGTGAGTATGATGATTAGGTCTTTTGGGATGTGATGCTGTAAGTTAGGTGATTGATACCTGTCTACCAAACTGTGTGGTGTTGCATCTGACTGCTTTCATTCAAGTGCTCAAGCATACATGGTGAGGCTAACTATGAAGAAACAAGATTTAAACAGTGTGCTGTAGTTCACTGAAGAAACTGTTTGCACTGTTTTTTTTTGTTACAGTCTCTGTGTAGGCAAACTTTCACATGCGCAAGTCAAGTTCCTTGATAGTTCCACATTAATGTAAGAACTGAAGGCATTACTTTTAGTGGGAAAGAACTAACACAAACAAGGGAACAGTTGAAAAATTGTGTCATAGGATATAAGTGTCTGTGTGTCAGAATGAACTAACAATGGACGGGCTGTAGGAGTGAAATGAACTGACTTTTGTTAGGTTGGCTTAGCTGATCACAGGGAGCATTGGCAGTTACTGATTGTATATCTGTGTAAATTTTTTGTAATTCAGTTGTGAAGTAAAGAGAATGGTATTAGGAATTATAGAACTGGGCACACTTTCTGCCATGGCTGGCCATTTCTGCAAATTTCTCTAAACACTCTATAGGATGGGAGGCACGCGGTGGCGCAGTTGGTTGAGGCACTGCGCTACAAACCGGCAGGTCACGGGTTCGATTCCCGATGGTGTCAGTGGATTTTTTCATTGGAATAATCCTGTCGGTTGCGCTATGGCCCTGGGGTCGACTCAGCCTCTAACAGAAATGAGTACCAGGAATCTTTCTTGGGGGGTAAAGGCGGCCGGTGTGTAGGGCTGACAACCTTACCACCTTCATGTGCCGATTGTCTAGAAATCTGGGAGCCTCGACCTCCTGGAATGGTAAGGGCCTGTCCAGGCCTGTAATGGGACTGCTTTACCTTTACTCTATAGGATGGATGGATGAATTAGGGAATAAATTAAGATCAGATTGAATTCTTGGAGTGCCTGCTTGGATTCAGTCTGGAATTTTTGTCTTCCCATTTGCTACCTAAAAACAAAAATCAAATTATACAGGACTATAATTTTGTCTCTTGTTTTGTATGAGTGTGAAGCATGGTCTTTCACACCAATTTGAGAAGAGGGTGCTGAAGAAGATATTTTGGCCTGAAGGGGAAGTAACAGGAGAATGGGGCAAATTGTGTAATGAGGAACTTCGTGATTTGTACTCCAAAGCAGATATTGTTGTGTCAGTTAAATCAACGAGCGTGATATTGACATGTATGGGGGAGAGGAGACACACATGCGAGGTTTTGCTGAGGAAACCTGAGGTGAAGAGACCACTTGGAAGACGCATCTGTGTGTGTACGTGCATGCACTTGCATAATATAGGTTCTTCCCTAAGTATTCTGCTTAACGAACAGAACGATGACAGTTAATGGAAATTCATGCTATACATTCATCCTCTGTATTCACGAGGCACTAGGTTCACATCTCAGCCCAGAGACCAGCTGTCTGCACTGAGACTTCCGTAGGTTATCAAGTTACCTCAAGACAAATGTCAGAACACTAACATTCATGTCCTTCTGGCTTCATTGTAGTACTATTTGATACTGAAAACCCTCTGCAGTTAAGAAAGTATGTCAACAAACCAAGAATGAGTGAGGCATCTGAGCTCTGAATTATGACCACTGTTTGTACATTGTGGATATAGTAAAACTTTTATCAAATTCCAAATGTTGTTTGGATAATAATATTTGAGACTTTTTTTTTCAAAACTCAAAACATAGTTATGCTTAGTAACTTTTTAAATATGCTGAAATTGTGCAGCTTCTGTCACATAACACGTATGGATGCCGATATAGATGTTTTAGGTGTGGCATTATGTTAATTTGGCTTCTTCATGTTACTGATGACGTGCCATGCCACAGGGTGTTCAAGCTTGACATGTGTCAGTTACTATGGTTAGTGTGATGTGCAGTGAACTCACTGCACATCACACTAACCAAACAGGCTCATAACATCAGTAATCTACAAGCAAGAAAAACAACATAACAATACAGTGCTCTCTCCAAAGACAACAAGGCTTCAATATCAACTAATCGCCAAATTACACATCGTCTCAGAATACAACAACAACAGCACAATTGCATCCTCCATCAAAATGCATCCGTAAGAAGAAAAAAACAAAAAAATGAAGAAATAAGAACTTATAAAAACAATGCAACCCCACTACCTGAAGACAACATCTATAGGACAGCACTCTAAGAACAACGTTCACACGAGCACAAATACGACTGAAGAAGAACAACCACAAAACTTCAAAACAACGAGACAACACTGAATGGGTAGAAAAGAACATACCACCAGCCGACAAGATCGACCACCCATCAAAGAATAGCAACAAGACACCACAGAAGTAATTCATCATAACAAAAAATACATCCCTACCAAGAAGACAAAAAAACCAACCAACGTAAATAAAACACACTACGAAGAAAGGACCAATTCAATATAAACAACCTACATCCCCGAAAAACCTGCAGAACAACAAAAATAGAAAAAGGAGTCCAGCCAAGAAGACGACAAAACTAATCTATATCAACAAGACTACAGGATACCAAAGAAGTAAGACCATCATAACTTCCACAATTAACACCCTACGACACAAAAAACCCCACAACTTTATAACTCAACACAACATTTGAACGATTTTTATAAAACTTTAATATCTAATATACAGAGAAGGCCTTCTCTCAAAGAGTAATTGGCTTGCATGTACATTTCCAACAACTAATGTAAACTTGGGTACTGTGTTACTTGAAAAAAACCCGATGATGGCACATTAGTGCCGAAACCGGTCTTTTATATGTTTTTATACTTTTAACTTCTATTTAATAAAAGAATTGTTGGTTGTAAGACGGGACCCTATTCATTCGTATATTATACAAACCAACGGAGATGACTAACATCAAATTGACATGTGTGTTTGAACAAGCTATCAGAGTGTTATCCTGGAATGTAGAGATAATACACATGTGACAGTTTTCTAATGTTTAAACAATTGATGTATGGGTAAAATTATATTTTCTTTGATGTTTAGCTTGAGAGTCGAGCCTTGATGCAGTATAGGTTCAGATGCATTTTTAAACTAGATAAAAAGTAAGTTATGTTAAATTAAAATCATGCTTGTTTTTTACAGTCTCACCAGTATGTTGTTCCCAGAGCTATGGCTGCACATATTGAAATTTATGTACTACCAGTCATTTGTATTAACATACAAAGACACTGGTTTAACAGACCTGTGATTCTGATTTATTTATATAAGCTTTAACTGAATAATTTTTTTTGACATTCATTGTCCTAGTTGGCTGTACTAAATGT
>BLKM01000405.1:0-14899 GCA_013340265.1 Coptotermes formosanus | reverse complement strand
TTCTGGTTTATGATGATGATGTTAATATATTGGGTGGAAGCGTACATAGTATAAAGAAAAATGCAGAAGATTTAATGATTGCTAGTAAGGAGATTGGTCTAGAAGTAAATGCTGAGAAAACTAAGTACTTGGTCATGTCTCGAAATCAGAATGCAGGACACAATCACAACATAATTATAGATAATAAATCCTTTGAAAGGGCGGAAGAATTCAAATATTTGGGAGCAACCCTAACGAATCGAAACTCCATTCATGAAGAAATTAAGAGCAGATTGAAGTCGGGGAATGCTTGCTATCATTCGGTGCAGAATCTTTTGTCTTCCAGGTTGCTATCCAAAAACACAAAGATTTGGGTATACAGAATTATAATTTTACCTGCTGTTCTGTATGGATGCGAAACTTGGTCGCTCACACTGAGGGAGGAACAAAGGCTGAGGATGTTGGAGAATAGGGTGCTGAGGAGGATATTTGGGCCTAAGAGGGACGAGGCGACAGGGGATTGGAGAAGACTACATAACGGGGAACTTAACGACCTGTACTCATCACCAAATATTATTCGGGTAATCAAATCGAGAAGACTGAGATGGGCGAGGCATGTGGCACGTATGGGGGAGGAGAGAGGTGCATAACGGATTTTGGTGGGAAGACCGAGGGAAGGCGACCACTTGGGAGACCCAGGCGTAGATGTGAGAATAATATTAAGATGGATATTCGGGAAGTGGGTTGTGGGGGCATGAACTGGATTGAGCTGGCTCAGGATAGGGACAGGTGGCGGGCTCTTGTGGATGACGTAATGAACCTTCGGGTTACATAAAATGCAGGGAATATCTTGACTAGCTGAGAAACTGTTAGCGTCTCAAGGAGGACTCTGCTCATGGAGTTAGTTCGTTAGTGTGTATCTCGGAATAAACCGCGATTCTTCCCCATACAGCATTAAGTGATTGAATTTAAAACCCTGTCGGGATGTGTTTACTGCGCGGTACGGACTGAGCCTGTCATATAATTCAGCTTTATTTACATATTTTTACGGATTTCAGAACAAAAAAACCACTGTCCTATGCAGCTTTAACCGATCGATTTTTCAAACTGGGACAGAGAGCGTTTACTGGGCCGTACGACCTTAGCCTATAATATGTAATCCATCATAGTCTCTGTCTTTAAATTGTCAAACACAAAGATATAAAATATCAAAGAAGTATTCGTAAACAATGTTCTCTTTGGTGTAACATATGATTTAATTTCGTGCCATTACTCAGGCAATTAGTCGCCAGCCTCCTAAAGAGGGGCACATGTTCGATCCGGGTGGGTCTAAGCGGGATTTGTGGTGGACAAAGTGGCACTGGGAAAAGGTTTCCCCGAGTATTTCGGTCTTACCCAGTCAATTTCGTTCCGTCGGTACTCAAATACCAGTATAATTACCAAAATAATAATAATAATAATAATAATAATAATAAGCTTCATCATGCGGTGTACAAGAAGCCTTAAGGTTGCGTTACGTCCGTAGTTTCTGCTGCGGTTTTCTGCTCCACAGAAAACTGTTAATCATGTTAGGGGTTTTATGTTGTGTCTTTTCCTTCAAATGCTTCAACGTTTTGCCCTCAGCAAGCAGTAGGCCCATCTTATATACGCCGTAACGCTGTCAGTGTCTGTCACACTCCCACATTGAAGTTTCATGGACTGCCACCAAATCACAGGAAAAGACAAGTCATAGAATTTAGTTCGACGTATGCGCGGAAGTTATGTAACAGACACGAGTAATTGGGGTTGGCGCTTTAACTACGTAAAGGTTCGCCGGGCTCTAATAGGACACTATAATATATGTACGTACATATTATTCGGGTTTTCACCATAACTGCGGGCACCAGTACGATATTGTAATACACAGGCTTATACATTCTTCAGGTTTCCACTGTAACTACTTAAATGTGCGTGCCTTGGCTGCCCAGATCGTGGGGATTCCCCAGTAATTGCGTACATGGAGTGTTCCTTGCCCCCAAGATTCGCGAGGTTTCAAATTAACTAAGTAAATGATTGTGTCTTCCTTGCTATGGCCGTGGGGTTTCCACAGCAACTGCGTACATGAAGTGTGCCTTGCCCCCAGAAGTTGCTGGGATTCCACGGTAAATACGTAAGTGTGTATCCCTACACTGCCCGGGTCGCTGGGATCAGCATACCAATGACTATAAAAGTTTAAACTGGGTTTATGGGTTAAAATGACATAGTCTTGTCTATAGTAAATTTGAGTAACGTTTCTTTCGTCTTGCGTGGGAATTCCATGGATCGCCACCCGATGGCCGGAGACAGAACTATGAGAAAGAATTTCCATCTATGTCCACTAGATGTCAGGAGACGCAAACAAACAGGCCTATGAAAATGCTTTCGAGTGTAGTCACAATTTTTGAATATGGTTATAGTGGACATTGATGCTGTTACGATATTTATGCTTTTACGGTATATGATATGTATATGGAATCAAGCGTGAATGGAGGTAATACAGCACCACCACGAAATTCAAGTGTTTTAAATATGGTAATACTGGAATGCAACAGCATTTTTATGCTGTGTTTCATATACAGCTGAACGTAAAATAACAGTACAACATTTCAGTTTCACGATACTGTAGATTTTGATGCACTCATTCCAATATAACAGGCCTAATGCTCTCATGCTGTGTAACTGCACATACTGTAGCGTTAGTGTCAAAATACTGTAGCAATTGATGCACTCATTCTATTATAACCTTCCTAATGCTCTCATACTTCATAAGTGCACATTCTATAACATTTCACTGTCAAAATACTGCAGCAATTGATGGACTCATTCTATTACATCATGCCTAATGCTTCGCTTCTAATACAGCTGCACAAATTATAACGCCAGATACATTCATGTGATAATATTGTATTTTGCTATGCCCAGCAATAAGATCTTAAAAAAATATTGTTTGCTATGTAAAGAGCAAGGGCTGTAAGAAGCCTAACAACGGCAAGTTGCAAGAAAGCAAGTACTTTGTGTGATATTGAAGAAAAGTGTCTAACCCCTGATGAAGAAACCTAAGCAGAGCGCAGAAGGAAGAAAGCTAATAAAGAGAGAGCTATATCGTTCTTCAACGTGGCCCTACACCCGTAACTTGTAAATTAATTTCGTCACCTTCGAGAATTAAACACAGAAGAAACGCGGATAATTCGAGAGCTAATAAATGAGCATCGCGCAGAGCGAAATGCTGAGATGACATGGGAAGAAAGCACCAAAACTTGGCAAATTATTACAGGACAGCAACGAGCATCCGAATCGCGACGTTTACAGCGATTTGTGAGTACAGCCATTGTGAATCTGGAAGACTTTCGCGAACAAGTCTACTGTCATCAACTGCCTCCAATGGCAGAAATACGCCAGTTTTGTCAAGCTGTTAAATGGAAGGATGAAACCTCAAAGATTTTTGTCGTAGCGGAAAAGTTGTCCTTGCGTGGTTAGCTAATCCTCCTCAAGATTTCAAGCAGTTGTTTGAAGGCCCATTATTTTTAGTCAATATCAGATCTTACAACAGTATCTTTGCATTCACGTCCATCGGTGCTTCGCTCCCGGAGAAAGCCCGGATTGACGAACAACTGGCAAACCCTCCAGAAGGTGTATACACGTTTTGTGTTCAAGGAACAATATGTCATCGTGTAGGTACATTGCTACCTATTGAATCAGGAGCACCCAGCTTTGCCTAGTTGTACGTTTTCGATGGTGGTAGGGAAGCCCATGTAAATACGCGATGCTATATTATGGATGGCTTGGATAGGGAAATCGTGGCAAAAACCCAGCGTGTCCTAAGTCAAGTAAACCTGTTCGTCGAAATGTTCTGATAGCTGGCGAATTGATAAGAAGCCAAGAAATTTTCAACGTTCGATTGGCAATTCACGAAGTCCCGGGAGTCTACCTGCGAACTCATAATTGCCCAACGTGTAACGATGTAGACGCTTTATTTCTTGACGATAATATGGGAGCCGAACGAGATATTATTTTGCACTTCCCAGATGGGGGATTAAAACGAATTTGCGAAATAAACCCGGCGTACGATCTACTGCACTTCACTTTGCTGTTCCCACATGGTGAACTAGGTTGGCATTTAGCAGTTCAGTATCATGGTGACGCTACAAGTTATAACAACAAAATTTCATGTCGTGAGTTTGCTGAATACAGGCTGTACATCAAGGCAAATGCATACTCAATGCTGCATCGCGCTGCTGGATTATTTCTGCAGGGGTGTGTTCGACAGTACGTAAAGACTGATCAACAAAGCTTGCGATTAATTCGTTAAATCAAGTCAATTTCCGCGCCGACTTATACCATGGAATTCGACGTATAGCACTCCAAGACCACAATTTAGTTCATGCTGGGGGTTTATTGTACCTCCTGCTACGTTTAATGGAGGAGAGCGATATATGAAACAGCAGTATGAAGTCTCAATTGCAGTGGTTCGGGTGTTTGGGAAGCCGGATTTGTTTATCACCCTTACATGCAATCCAGAGGGGCCTGAGGTTATAAACAATTTGTTGCCAAACCAACGTCAAGGAGACCATCCAGACATCCTTGCAGGATTGTTCCGGTTAAAATTGAAAGCTATTTTAGACGAATTACTGAAAAAGAATTGCCTAGGCATTGTAATGGCGTAGGTATATGTCATCGAGTTCCAGTAACGCGGGCTTCCCCACGCTCACGTATTGATTACCTTAAATGAACAGCACAACCCGAGAGGACTTGACGACTATGATCGGTTTGTGTATGCAGAAATACCAGATCCAGATGTACATCCAATGCTGCATGAAACAGTAACCAAATGCATGATGCATGGTCTTTGCAGTTATTTGAAGGCCAATGTAATTTGCATGAAGGGCAACAAGTGCAAAATACTTTCCGAAGGGTTTCAACAGCGAAGCAATTCAAGATGGTAGCGGTTACCCCGTCTATTGATGCAGGGACAACAGAAGGAACACAATAAGAAGAAGAATGGAGCTTGACAACAGATGGGTCTTACCATATAATCCATACTTGGCTGCCAAGTACAACTGTCACATCAATGTGGAAATCTGCTGAACAGTACTTTCAGTAAAGTACCTGTACAATTATGTTTATAGAGGACACGATTGAGATACTGTGTCAGTTAGAACATCCACTAAAATTGAAGAAATTGAGAAATATTTGAGCGGTCGATACATATCTGCGTCGGAGTCGTGCTGGAGAATACTCGATTATCCAATGCAGGACACGTCACACAGTATTGTTCGGCTTTGCTTCCACTTACCTTATTCTAACTATGTTATGTTTCATCCAAACGAAAAACCAGCTACGGTACTTGAAAGATCCAGAAGTACAATGTTAACTCCTTTCTTTGAAATGTCTGCTGAAGATGTACAAGTAGCACAGTTACTGTATCATGAGCTGCCACAGCATTACGTTTGACAAAAGAAAACTCGCAGCTGGGAGAAAGGACAAAGATGTGGCGACAAGGCAATAGGTCGTACGGTGTCGTGTTCTCCGATGGATGTTGAAAGATATAATGTGGGCCTTCTACTGTGTTACCGACGCGGTCCTAAGTCGTTTGAATATCTTCGCGCTGTAAATGCTGTACTCTATCCAACGTTCAAGGACGCAGCATTGGCCCACGGGTATCTTGAGGACGACTCAGAATGGAAAAGCTGCATGGGGGAAGCGGTCACATTCCAGGTGCCTCCACATCTACGTCATTTGTTTTCAACGATACTGTTATTCTGCCAGCCAAGTAATGTACGATCTCTGTGGGATGAATCTGCGGAAGCCATGTCACAAGGCTTCCAACGTGAGAGACACGCAAATGCATCGCACCCAGTGGTTATTTTGATGACTGTGAAGGATATTGACAACTAACAGCAAAGCAACTCAAAGTCCCTCAATGGTTATCCCAATCTGCCTCAACTTCAAGAGTTCGAACACGTAGGCGATGTAGATAGCCGGGTCAATCAGTTAGTTGAAATCGAACAGTCTTGTGATAGTTCAATTCTAGAAAGGACTGTCGAAAGTGTATCGGCTCTAAATGGTGATCAACGGCGTTTTAATGAACAAGTTATGCAGGCTGTGAAAGTGATAACGCAGTAAGTTATTCTTTCTCGATGGACCTAGTGGAACTGGGAAGTCGTTTCTATTGGACAAGATATTGGCAACCGTTGGTGCAGAAGGAAAGATACCGTTGGCAGTGGCTTTAAGTGGTATCGCTGCGATGTTACTAAGGGGAGGAAGAACAGCACACTTCAGATTCAAGTTAAGTTTGGACTTGAATTCTACTTCAACCTGCAACAATACCGAGCAGTCATCAAGTGCCGAGCTTCTTTGGCAGGCAAGTCTTATTGTCAGGGATGAAGACCCAAGGATGCACAGGTTCGTGTTTGAAGCTGTTCATCGATCGCTGCAGTCGCTGATGCGCAAAAATTTGATGTTTGTTGGAAAAGTAATATTAGTTGCAGGTGACTTCCACCGCATTTTGTCAGTTCTGCCTCGCTCTACAGACTCTGAGATCACCTCCGCTTGCCTAAAGATGTCTCAATTGTGGAAACACGTTGAAGTTTTGCGTATTACCAGAAACATGAGGGTGCATACAGCTGAGAATCCAGGTAGTGCTGCAGAGATTGAAGAGTTTGCGGACTTCCTCTTGAAGGTCGGTGAGGGTCGTCATGAGTCATGCAGTAAATGTGGAAGTGACTTTGTGAAAGTATCTCGCGAATTGGTTGTAAAACCCGCGCAATGAAACAGGCCCATTATAAGTCTGATTGACTGGGTGTACGGTGACATTGGAAAAAATTTCGTGTATACAGATTATTTCGCGCAAAGAATTATGTTAACTCCTATGAATGGAGCTGCCCAGGAAATTAATGAAGTGGTCATACAGAAGCTCCCAGGGGATATAAAAGAGTATTTATCGATTGATGCAGTTCAGGAACTAAAGGGCATGGAACACGAAATATACCCATTGGAATTTCTAAACGCGCTGAATATTAGTGGAACGCCTACGCATAAACTGCGCCTGAAGGTTGGTACTCCCATTATTTTAATGCTCAACATGAACGGCAAGGAAGGTTTATGCAATGGAAGGAGACTGAAAGTTTGTCGTTTGGCGCCAAATACTATTGATACCATGATCATGACTGGTAATCAGCGAGGAAAGAGTGTTCCTCCCAAGAATTACGCTGATAAGTCATGACTTGGGTTTGCCTTTCCAGCTTCGTAGAAGACAGTTTCCGGTTCAAGTGTCTTTTGTAATGACGATTAACAAAACAAAGGGCCAGTCAGTGGACCACTTTGGTCTCTTATTTCTACAAACATTATTTGCTCACGTACGGTTATATGTCCTCATCTCCAGAGTAACATAAATACCCAATATTAAGACACAATTACAAGAGGACGATCAACAAGAACAAGATAGATTTGCCTTAAGAATGTTGTCTATAAGGAAATAATTCAGTAGATATGTTGCTTTTTACATATTCTGAGAATATTCAGTTTCAAAATCAAAGAAAAAAGATTCCAAAAAAATTTACTTCATATTGCAACACACAGTATACATAGTGTTACAGCTTGATGATACGTGGTGCAGAAGCCCCAGTGCTAATTGTTACCTGCCCCAGCTGCCAGGTTATGAATTTAAATATACGTGCGGCTAGGCGTACCCGGTCGCCGGGAGCAAGGAGAAAAGTCTATAACACAATTGAGTAACGTTTATTTCCTCTTGCATGGGAGATCCATGGATCACCACCAGATGGCAGGAGACAGAACTATGGGAACGGAGTTCCATAGATGTCCAATAGTTGTCAGGAGACACAAATCAAGAGCCCTATGGAAACGCTTACGAGTGTAATCACAAATTTGAATGCGGTAACAGTGGATATTTATGCTCTTACGATATTTATGCTGTTATGCTAAATGATATGTATAGGGAATCAAGTGTGAATGAAGGTAATACAACACCGCCACGAAATTCCAGTGTTTCAAATGTGGTAATACCCTAATGCAACAGCAGTTATATGTTTTGATTAGCACAGAGCTGCAAGTAACATAACACTACAACATTTCAGTGCCATAATACTGTAGCAACTGAGTAACTCATTGTATTATAACATGCCTAATGCTCTCATGCTATATAACTGCACATACTGTAGCATTTCAGTGTGACAGTGCTGCAGGAATTGATGCACTCATTCTAATATAACATGCCTAATGCTCTGATGCTATCTATATAAAAATTCAGTAACGCAAATGTATGTAACGCTTGGAGTTCCATGGGCCGCTGAAACATGGCAGGACAACTATAAGAATGTTCGACTTTCAAAGACCACCACTAGATGTCAGGAGACGTAAATACAGAGAACTGTGTTTTCTGCGCGGAAAGATCTTAGCCTGTAATATGATTCAGCTTTATTTACATGTTTTGTGTGTATCTCTGAATAAACCGCGATTCTTTCCCCAGACAGCATTAAATGACTCAATTTAAAACCCTGTCGGGTGTGTTTACTGCGCGGTACGGACTGAACCTGTAATATAATTCAGCTTTATTTACGTGTTTTATACGGATATCGGAACAAAAAAGACTACTTTCCTAGGTAACATTAACTGATCGATTTTTAAAACCGAGCAGAGAGTGTTTACTGCGCGGTACGACCTTAGTCTGTAATGTATAATTAATTGCAATCTCAGCCTTTAAATGTTTAATCACAAAGATATAAAATAGCAAAGAAATATTCGTAAACAATATTCTATTTGGTGAAACTTATGATTTAAGTTTGTGTCATTGCTCAGGCAGTCGCCCGCCTCCTAAGGCGGAGGAACGTGTTCGATCCCGGGCCAATCTACGTGGGAATTGTGGTGGAAAAAGTGGAACTGAGAAAGGGCTTCCACGAGTATTTCGGGATTCCCAGTCAATTTCATCCCATCAGTGCTCAATTACCAGGAAAAGGACAATAACAGTAATAATAATAATAATCAGCTTCATCATGCGGTTGCACAAGAAGCCTTAAAGTTGCGTTGAGTCCGACAATTCTGCTGGCGGTTCTTCTCCACAGAAAATTTAAATCGTGGTATGGGATTTTATGTTGTGACTTTTCCTTTAAATGCTTCAAACTTTTGCCTGCTGCAAGCAATAAGCCCATTTTATATACACCGTAACGCTCTCAGTCTCTGTCACACTCCCACATTGAAGTTTCATGGACTGCCACCAAATGACAGGAAAATACAAGACATAGAATTTATTTCGAAGGACGCGCAGATGGTACGTAACAGACACGAATAATTGGGGTTGCCACTTTAACTACGTGAAGGTTGTCCGGGCAATAATATGACAGCATAATATATATACATACACATTATTCGGGTTTTCACCATAACTGTGGAAACCACTACGATATTGTATTACACAGACATACAAATTCTTCAGGTTTCCCCGGTAACTACTTAAATGTGCGTGCCTTGCCTGACCGGATCGCGGGGTTTCCTCAGTAACTGCGTACATGATGTGTTCCTTTCCCCCCAACGAGTCGCGAGTTTTCAAATGTAACTAAATAAATGTGAGTGTCTTCCCTGCTCGGGCCGTGGGGTTTGCAGATTAACTGCGTACATGAAGTTTGCCTTTCCCCCACGGGTTGCTGGAATTCCACGGTAAATACGTATACTAGCCGGGTCGCCGGCCACCAGCATACTAGTGATTAAGTATTTAACTAAAAGCCCACTGAGGGCTTGTAAATTACTGGCAAGTAAGAAGGCAATAGTAAGCTAGGTGTAACGATGACACAAAACATCAGAACATTTTGTCGTATTCTGTAATTATATAGTTCATATTTAAAACGGTGTATCTTACTATAAGATCAAGACTGCGGAGCTCCTTAACACACAAAAGTATATAAGGAATATTATTTAAATTCGCAAAGAGTGTTCGAAGTTAAGGAGCAAATTCAGCCCCCTTAAGACACGGGCCATTTTCAGCATCTTACGAACACTACACTCGTACAATGAGTGGCACAGACCTGTCTGTTGACAAGCACGCCTGAAGACTCAGCTCCACATCTTTGACAAAACACCTACATCTATAGCGGCGATCCAGTGAGGATTTAGAGCAGCATTCTTTTGCTCAAATAATATGGGTACCAAAGGGACAATTTTTAAATATAAGTCGTACCGCGTGTCACTTTAAGCAACAAAGTGTGTAAGTATCTCCTTGTAATTAAGGATACTTCAGACTTTAATGAAAAAATTCAAAACATATTATAACCCTTGAATTTAAAATTTTACCGTATTTTGTGGTGTCGGGTTTATGGACTTCACCCATCTTCCGTAAACCCATCACCACACCATATTATACACCATCGTCAAAACCTTTTAGAATTTATCTTTTACTGTATTATTACTCTGGCTGATGTATGGTCTGCCTTAACATACAGGGATAGCAAACGTTTTCCAAGCCTCAAGCCTCTGAGGAAAAGTCATTTTAAATCAACAATTCTTCAACACTGGGCCGGGGCACATTCTATAATATGAATGAGGTCACTGACAGGGGCGTATAAAATTAAATGGCAGGCGGTGTGATTAATATCCCTGATTTAGACGATGCTTTTGTTTTACGGAACCAAATGGAAATGAATTACTGTACCTCCATTTCGGAAGAAGCAGCTACATAGCTTTTAAAGACAGCTAAACTGCGCAACGGTGAAGGAAACATTTACCTGCTTAACGTTGAAGTCGATGTTTGTTCGCACTGGTCTCAGGTGCAGAGGTTGAGGCGGCCGGAAGTTGTTTCCCAGAGGTGCCTTAGGATGTTTGCCATCACCCTGCTTTAGTACCCGCAGAGCATATAGCTGGGACACACAGAACACACTGCTTAGTACAAATATGTTTCGGTTATATGCAGATGCAGATACTTAAACCGATGAAAGAAAAGTCTTTTTAAGTCTTGCTATTCTCTTGCTCTAAAGTTGATACACTGCTGCTGCAGTCGTGTTGTTGAGGATTCAGGTTTTCTGGAATATGGGGCTGTGTTGCTGGGTTAGGATTCAGGGCTGTGGAGTCGAAGTCGGAGTCGCGGAGTTGGAGTCTGAAGGAATAAAGGTTGAATCGCAGTCGGAAAGAATTTTTAGGTGGAGTCGGAGTCGGTAAAAATGTAACAACTTCGACTGCGACCTCACTCTAAAATCTTAACTAGATAATCCAACTCCAGAGCCCTGATAGCTACAGTAATCATTAGACTTATAATTAAAGATGACTTATAACCTAAGTCATAAAAGTAGCCTGATGATTCACGTGGTGGTGATGAAATGTCTTATAGGTTTACCGTTATTAATGCATATTGAGTTTTTTAAGGAGTCGGAGTCGGAGTTTTAAAAATTGAGGAATCGGAGTCGGAAGTTTTGTGAACCGACTGCACAGCCGTGGGAAAAAAGCTGCATCTCAGTTATAAAAACAAATTAGTTAATTGTGTGCGGGGAAAATGCCGCTTGTTTATTCTGTAATTCATACTAAATATATTAATACCCTCTGTCACCAAAACGCAGATTTTTTTAATTCACATATGGTGTTACGTGAAGTAACAACTAGGCTTTAATAGGGTCATACGTATGAGTGTTGCTGCTTTAATAACGACATTGATATGTAGGACTTCCCTAAAGACGCTTGTGTTCCCCTGTTAGGATTCCTCAACTTTTGTAGATGAAGGCAATACGTTCCTTCGAAACGCTAGAGTACATTAACCCAGCGACTTAGTATCACTTCCCAGAAGAACTTGGGCTTCGTTATGTATGTAGTGTAGTTTGTTAGAAAGCGGTTAGAAACAGGAGCTGAACATGATACAATGACGACTATTCTTGAGTCTGTATTACGGTGCCAACCTTGCAGGAAGAAAACTCCGTGTGACAGCAGGACTCCTTAGTTCATATTCTTATTCTATCAAGTTTGGTATCACAGTGTAAACATTCCAGAATTCCTGAAATCTTCCAACTGTGGAAATTACGTGTTCACGTAGAAGTAAATTTCTAATAATTCTGTGTCAAAATTGAATGCTAGTTTTATAGGACATAACACTGAATGACATTTATCCTGAATTATTGAGATCAGGTTTAAAAGTCGGTAATTAATAATATGCAATACAAGTAGGTAACCTTCACTTTAACTCAGCAATACTGATTTTCAGTACTCAGTCTCCCTTCTTCCAAAATCAGGAGTTTGTGTTCTTATACTAGTAAAACACTTATTTCAGATAATGCCTTTTCTGGCTTGCACCTACGTAAAATGCATGCCATTTCAGAGAACTGACTAGGAATAACACTAAGGTTTCCTATCTTAAGGAAGAGTATTACGTGCGGAACAAAGTTTGATTCGGTTATTAGAGCGAAATATCGGGCGAACTGCTCTCTTGAACTGCTTGTTAGATCCTCTTGTACCGCATGTGGGCGACTCGGTTCTTTGCGCAGTGTCGTAGGATTGCTGACGTGCTGTATTTCTGTGGGAGTGTATGACCCTTCACAAACTGCTGAAACGAGGAACATATTTTCACGAATCTTAATGTCAATATTAAGCCACCGTAGGCCGCATCAACTTAACGCCTTTCAGTTTCCTGCAGTGAGAAATAACAACACGGGAACTCGCAAACTTGTGATCAGGAAAAATGCACTGTAAATGTGCATGTGCAGGAATCTAAATAGATAAAATCCTTATTACTTACGATCATAAATTCATGCAACTCCTCTCTCTCTCTGTCTCTCTCTCTGATTATTTTCTTCCTTCATTACCGTGTAGGCCTACTGCACATAATATTTCAAAAATTGTCAGGACTATTCTTTCCCGTCTTGGGCAGGTGTGTTCCTTCTCAGATAACACGAAGCAGGAAAACACAGAACGAAATTACATTAACAAAAAGCAATAACTATTAAAACAGATTGTTTTACATTATTTATATGTTTTGCTTTGATTCCGCAGTAAACAGCTTCCATCCTGTGGATGCAATCCTTCATGACATCGGTTTTTATTATATATTTCACACAGAACATTTTTTAAGGACAAATTCCTGTTCAATTCATTTTATATTTCAGACAAGTGTTACTCCGTAATTTGATTCGTTACATGTCAGTGGTAACTACGTGTACACCTCACTTTAATGTTAAACAGAATGCCATTTCTACCCCACATTTTACTAGTGAGGCTTTTTCAGTTCTTAGGAGAAGTGTCATTCTTTACAAAAATATAATTCAGAGATTGGACTTCTTAATGCAGATACTCTGTGCTTTTTGGCGGAAAATGGTGTTTGAAATATTATTTAAGTAATCTTTATTTAATAACACTCATATCAGAAGGACAAGCGGGTAAAGGCTGGCGACCTTTAAAACAAAGCAGTGCCTCTTTGAATAACGAGGGTGCATGGGATACAAAAGTACTTCCACCATGTTTTTTGTCTTAAGAGGCATTAAAGGAAAATTATTCTAAATCTAAATAAGAAAAGTCAGTGATAAATTTGTGTATTTCGGCATATTTTCCCAAAAATGTGGTTCATTTCATTTTCAGGTTTATAACTGTACGAAAAATAAATATGATATATTGACTCGAATGTTATTCAAATATTTAATAGCTTTCGAGCCACTTGTTTATGACACAGTGATTCAGCCATGAATATCACAGATTTGACTGCATGCATAATTAAATTTATTTTAATTGTATTTATGTGACACAGTACATATTACGGCCAAAGGTTTCATTTTCAGGGTTATATACAACCACGTTAAAACTGACACGATATTGGTAATAACCACATGCAATTTTGTGTATAATTGAATTTCAAGAACTGTGCGTCATTCAAGTGAACCACCGTAATATTAGAAACAATTCCAGAACACTGAAATACAGTGATATATAACAACATGTAAAAACGAAGGTATTAATTTATTAGAACAAAGTGTAAATCACAATCTAACGCAATCCTCTCACAAGTTCAAAATGAATTCCATTTATAAAATGTGGCGTCTCTGATGTCAGTTGGTATTAACAAACGTACTATTAAGTATGTAGGAGAATTCTTATTCAAGAGTTGTAATTGACATATGTCTGGCTACAAGTGCTGTTCTATTTGAGGTAAAGTTAAAGCAATCCCATTACAGACCTGGGCAGGCCCACAGGGTTCCAGGGGGTTGAGGCTTCTAGATTTTTAGACAATCCTACGGACTGGCCACCTTTACACCCCAAGAAATATTCCTGGTGCTCATTTCTGTTAGAGGCTGAGTGTGACCGAAAGGTTTATGCCAACGAAAAATTCCAATGACCTTCCGGCTTGTAGCGCAGTGCCTCAACCAACTGTGCCAAGGTACATGAACTACAATTCCATTCCCCCATACGTCTTTCTTTTCTACTGTTAGAACGGCGGAGAATTTGCTTCCATCTTTAATGACCCCGAAAGAAAGCGTCTGTGGCAGAATTATTTTCCCGCATTGGCCTGAATGGATTCAGAAAAACAGGACAAAAATGAAAGAAAATGACTTGCTTTCTGGCCAAGAATCGAAACGTTGATATATCGCTCGAGTAGCTAAACGATGTGTGGCCTACAAGTTAAAAGTACAGGAACTCTTACCAAGAGTGGCAAACTCTCGACCGCGCACTTCGGCATCAATACGCTTAAAGCACGCAGATTACACGAATTGATAACACGTTCTTTGACCTCTCCTGACACTATATGTATTTAGATACGAAAACATAACACCAGTTATGCAAGACGGTAAATAGTAAATAACTACGGGACAATGCACAGTATGTACAATATCAAAATACGTGCACTTGGTTTGATATCACAAAGTAAAAGCTAAAGCCATCCCATTACAAGCCCGGACAGGCCCTGACGGTTCCAGGAGGTTGAGGCTCC
>BLKM01000404.1:0-25995 GCA_013340265.1 Coptotermes formosanus | reverse complement strand
CGATACCTTGTCACGATATTCCCCGATTTCTATGGAGCCTAAATATTCCTTATCCTCTTTATAAGTGTCTGTAGCCGATCGCATGATTTATCTCCTACCGTCAAAGCAACGTTTAAATGTTTATTTTGTTTGGACACGTAAGCATTAAGGGAAAGAAGATAATGTATGTAGATTTTCTGTTTTGGTTTTATAGATCCTAAAGAAAACATTGGCACAGGTAACATGCGGTAATAATTCCGTGAACGAATGAGTGCCTGCATCACAGTAAGAAATACACCAGGCGATGATGGTGGTTACTTTAATGACTATAAAGACTATTGTAATGTTACATTAGGAAGTACTCGTAGCCTGTTGTGGTGTGTTATTCCTACACTGTCTACAGGTTTAGTGATAATTTTCGGAATACAAATTGAATATTTAAAGAAAAGTCAGACAAGTTACGTCTGTAGTTAAGGGTAACACATTCATTGATCCACTGTCCCACGCTGCAGCTCTGGAAGAACACTGATGTTACAGTTTCTCTAAGATGCAAGTTGTGAAACTGATAATTTCAGGAAAAACAGTTTGGCAGAAAAGCATATTAATGGTAACAGCTTTCAGGTATCTACTGCAGGCAAGGGAGCAGCTCTGTTGTGTCGGTCGGCATTTGGCCTGAATTTATTTTATGTTTATCTATGTTATCAGAGACATCGCCTTGTGTTCCATAAAGTGCAAAATATGTTTTTGTGCTCTCCACACAGCTAATTGTATTATACTTATCCTATTACTGTATATACATATTTATATAAGCTTATGTGATATAGTACAATTACTTGTGCTTTGTATTTTTATTTTTTTGGTGTACAAAATGAACTTTTGTAACACTGAAACGGCCCATTAAAATGTTTCAAAATGAGCTTCATATAATAAGGATCGTAGGGTTCAGTCTCTTCCAGCAAGTGAAAAATTTCTAACCGAGTGAAGCATGTATTTCAGGTGACGTTGTTACTGCGTGAGTCGTTCACTCGTTGGTATCCGGTGTAAAAGAAACACAAGACTGATAAACATCCCGATATTCCGAGAAACAAGCAAGGCTTCCTTAGAGTAATTATGTACACATTTTCGTCTTACTAGAACTTTTTCTTAAATCTAAGCCTCGACGAACACGAAAATCGTTTCCCTTGACGTCATGGGTAGGAATATCTTTTCTATCTGATAGCCTTATGGAGAAGAAATATGGATCCTGTTAAAAAAATAAGTTTGATCCTGCATAACGTGTTCATTTTACAAATACGATTGTGATGATTTTATTTGTGCATTACAGTTGTCGAAACATTCTCATGAAGGCTAATGGATTTCGCATTTTCCCCATCGAGGTTCCATTTCCTTTCTTCAACCGGAAATATTACTAAATTTTATTTATAAAATAATAACAAAATAAAATGTTCCCTTGTTTGATGGTCTGTCCTGTGCATGCAGCTACGGTAGGTTAATTTCAGTCTCATTTCTTCAGAAACTCCCTTAGAGCGCCCTTCACATCCAGCCTCCTGTGCATGTGAACTACGTTCTTACTGTTTTTAGAGGTATTTTACGCGAAGCGCACCAGCGACGTGCGGGAGCTGCCTTGTAACTCCGCAGCCACGTGATGTTATCTTGTTTCCTTCCGGTTCTTTTTGTAGGTGCCACAAACCAACCTTCTCGGTGCGTTGCTTGTACATTCCTGACAGCCACATGCACAGATCACTTTTGCTTACTAGATAGAGATCACCATTATCGAAATATAAGTTCGTCCATACATCACAAATTTCCTCGTTTCATTTCTTTTTGTTTAGACGCGGCCAACTTTCGAGGGTTTATTTTCGCTTGGTTTTAATTTAAAGTCCTCCATCAAGGCGACTAAGCGCGTTTCACGTAACTACTAAGATCTTCTTCGCGAACGCTTCAAACATCATGCGATACGATACGTGACAATTCTGGTATTCTATCACAGAACGATTGACACAGATAAGCAATGGAATACACGTGAACTGCACAAACTTGCCGTAGGTCATGCACTAATCAGCTACGGAGGATAACGGCATCAACATTGCGGTGCAAGGGTCACGTCAGTATCCTCAAAATATTTATATGACAAATGACTTGACTGCCAGTGCCACAGGATAGTTAAAATTATAGGTTTCTCAAGCTCAATTTAATATACTTACCCACTATGCAGTCGAAAGAATAATGGTTCAGATAAGGACAAACATCAAATTCACCTGCTCCGACTTTGGTCATGAGTGCTTGTACAAGGATTTCTGCATTATTTTTGAAGACTTCAAAGTAAATGTCGAGAGTGCTGGGACTGAATGCTGGCGAGAACATTTTACGAAGTTTGCGCCATTCCTGGCCTGAAAGGTAAAAGCCGGAAATGCTGTTGTAATGTAAGAACATATTAAATTGGAATATTTAATAAGAAAAGGTCGTGGTGTTTTCTGTTAAGGCCATACGGCGGCACGAATATGTTGCACACCGTTATCTAAATTTCAACACTTTTATGTTCACAGATTTTCCACACGTTTCCTCTCCGCTTGTTCTCAAGTGATATTTCAGTGTCACGGTAACTAAGGTTTACGAGATCTCGCAAATTGCAATGTATTTTAAAAGTGTACTTTAAAAGTGTATTGCACTTTGCGAGATCTCGTAGATTCTATATTTCTTCTGGTTCTTAAATTATGCCACTCATGCCTGAAAATCATCGTGTAGACCGAAACAGGTAGCATTGTTGGATACAGTAAATTGTTGTCTTTGGTAGTAAAAACGTATTAACATTGATTAACCTGAAAACGTATTTGAAAAGCCAGACAGCTAAACTATTATTTAAGGAGACTTGAAGATGTATATGGAGTTTCACTAACACTCGAACCCACACGCACGGCAAGATTAACGGCCTTACATTTCTTCTCATGATGTATTAAAAGATATAATATGTACCATAACTTATCACATGGTAGAGTAGGGGTTGGTAATGACCTTAAACTCTCAGACATGCCTGATTTTAAAGGAACTGAAACAACGTAAACCCGTGCTCTCACTTTCTTGCTCCCATTTTCGATGATTTCTTCCTCACATAGGTTTCGACAATAAACCTACTCTGTGTTAAGCTATTCTGCATGCTTCGCACGTCTTTTGCAAACATGAGATTAGACTGGACTGTGTGACGAAGGTGACGTAATGTACAGTACACACGCCGATTGGACTGGCGGTGTGTGTGTCATGTAGCTGCCCTTAAACATGTTTGCAGTACGGGTAATTTATAGACTTTAACTTAAAACAGTGTTCAGTATTCTCTTCACCAAGCGTCAAGCATGTCTTAGGGCTGAAGGAGATCTTTAGCACCCGTCTTCAAACATGCAGTAAGTTATGTATTCAGATATATATATATGTATATTACATGAGGAAATGTCAGGCCGTTAATTTTGTCGTGCGTTTGTTTTCGGTTTCCAGTAATACTCCCTGTAGTATGCCAAGGGTGTGTTGGTGTGACGTCTGTAAAAATTCTAGTAAAAGTCTGAGTGTGCTAGTGGATTAATAAGTTTACTACTGTCAGTAAGAAAAGTTGTGCCATTATGTACAAACGAGTGAGTGAGTGAATGAA
This sequence comes from Coptotermes formosanus, assembly GCA_013340265.1. Lineage (NCBI taxonomy): Eukaryota > Metazoa > Arthropoda > Insecta > Blattodea > Rhinotermitidae > Coptotermes > Coptotermes formosanus. The sequence continues at coordinate 22,379 of BLKM01000404.1, read as the reverse complement.
CTACGTAAAATATTTACTGTTTTAATCATGACTGCCGTGACTGTAGGGACGTTTTAATTGATTCAATTAATGATAAAAAACCACGCTAACTGGACGCGACCAGTTCACTTATTTAGTGTCTTGCTATTGAAACCCGTGAATGTTATCCTTGCTTCTCTTCCTCAGCTCGCACAATGTTATCTTGATAAACATCACATCCGTAAGTTCTAAATAATTTCTGTGAAAAGTTTCTTCACGTGTTCTGTGAGTGTGCACTAGTTTCACAGATTGAGAGAACTGCATGACGATCGTAGAATACTGAGTTAAATATTCATAAGTACGTGCAGATACACAGTGCCTTTGTGAAAATAAATGCAAGTGTAACTACTGGGAGCATGCGATATTCTAGTCATAACAAATTACCTTTCTCCAGAAAAAGGTTGTCTCCGAGCCACGGAACGAAAGCTTCATATTCCACGCTCTTGTTGATATGAAGAGTGCTGCTCAGAATTTTCTACAAAAATAAACTCAGAATATAAGGCAAGAATTTACCTACAAATTTCAAGGGTGTGTTCACCTGAACAGGCATTTTCTCAGCCTGTATGTGTTTCATCTGAAGACAAGCAGTTGTTTACTACAGGCCTGAACATTTGCTTGCACTTTCTGAACCGAAATTTAAACACTCACTTGAAAAAAGGCCACGATTCGGCCACATCAAGTACCACTTGAATCCCTCACATTCTGTCTGTCTATTTCTGTAAGGCATGTTCTGCCATAGTCCTTTACGCCGAAGCTTCCCTTATCATCTCTTACTTTGAGGCTTAATCAACATAAGTAACTCAGAGCTAGTGCCTTGTACTGGAGCAATAACTTGTTAAATCACTAAGAAATAATTTTTAATTTATCCAGTCTTCGTCTTTAATTTAATCGGGCTGTAGTTTACGTAATTCTAAAGAAAAATATGTTTATCAGTTAATGAAGCCAGAGTGTCCAGAGCAGTGGTTTTCAAAATATGTTCCTCGTAGTACTTTCGTTAATCGTTTTCTTTTCGCGGTATCCTACAATTTGAACAGAGGTCTGAGATTTATATTGAGGTTACATCGATGTTTACAGTGCGTCATTTATTGTGTACGAACACAACATCCTCCAAGCAGAATGATCAAGACTTCTGATATTTATGTCGGTTAAACGAATTCAAGTAAATTCACTGTCTTCAAAACATTAAACAGTGTTAGTTACCCCCTCAGCATAGCATTTTACTCATCGAAGAACCAACCCCTTTCCTCACATTTTATTTACGTATACTTATGTAAGCAGCGCCTGCATAAATTTTCCTTTCTTAAATTCCAAATTTGCTTGTTTATGTAATCATCCTCCTTTCCAAAGCCTCGAAACTTGCTTGTTTGAACTCTGTGGCACGCTACTGCGCTGCGGTACACCGCTTGGTAACCACTAGGTTGTGGTTTGAAGTCCTTCAAAGTACCGCCACTGTGTTCTCTGGTTCGATTTCTGCTCGCGGCAAGCATTACTTTGTTTCCCTTCATTTTCTTTCGAGTCCTTAAGAAGGCCCAATTCCCAATGAACGAAATCCAGCTGAATCCCAAACAAATTAAGTGGAGTATGAACTTTGCATCAATAACAATGTGAGTGATCAAGAGAAGAAGACAAGCAATGCACGTATGAACGTAACGTTCAGGCACGTTCGCCAAAGCACTGCTGCAGTGGAGGAGCAGTAAGCATTATGTATCCCGAGTGTGTGTCGGTAGCCTAACTTATCCAGCATGCAAAGCGCATGCGCCGTGCTATATTGTCCTCCGTGGCCTGTCTAGCTGTACCAAATTTTTGCACATTATCTCATAAACGGCACGATTTTCGGATAAACGTTACTGAAAATGAAGTGTGTGTTTTGACTTTCGCTACAACTTTTGCCTCAAACATCTGTCATTCAAAGAAGAATTGAACGAGTTCTTATCATACATTACGTACGTCTTCATGTAAAGTACACTTTATTCTTGTAAGATTTTAATGAAACTTTAATTTTCTCTACAGATTTTGGAAAAATATTCCAATACCAAAATTTTATGAAAACCGGTCCAGTGGGCGCAGAGTTGTTCACTGCGGACGGAGGGACGGACGAACGGACAGACCGACATGAAGCTACTAGTCGTTTTTCGCAATTTTGTGAACTGGCCCAAAAAGGACGAAAAGGAGGAGGAAAGAAAGAACAAGTCTGTGACACACGGCGCCCACCGGTTTGCGATGGTGTTGATATGTATAACTCAAGACTCGCTTCCAAATTGATTTAATTTTTTGATAACTTTTCACTGAAATTTCCTGTAATTGAACCAGTACGGTAAGGTGAAATGAATGAACTCTCCCGCTAGGAACGCACAGTCTGAAAACGCGGAAGAAATTTAAGACACCCATTTTTACATAGGAAAAACTAACGCATTTACGAAAATACCGCATTTCGTTCGTGATGTGGAACTGCCTGACCTGTTGCTGCTTCCGATAACTGTTATCGGCCTCTGTCTCAGGAGTACAGACAAGAAATGTACTCTTTCCTGGTGACGTCTTCTAGAAGCAGACCACTCGTCGTAATATGTTGATTAAAGTAGTGAAATATTTATATGTTCTTGTGGAAATGGCGGACAGTTCGTTTTCCATGCATTTACTTTCTTCCTCGTCAGAGAAATATTTACATTATACCTTTCTTGACCTAATTGAGTTAATAATGTTTGGTGACCTGCATAAACCACGACGTTCTCGCCTCTCTCCCTCTCTCTCTCTCTTTCTTATGCTTATAGTCAGTAGGAAATCGAAACAAGAGCTATCTAAATAAATTAGTTGGCAATTAAGGGGAAGTATTTTCTTCCATTTGTTACTTTGCATAAAGAGGTGGAAGCTTAAATAAAGAAATTTTTACCTCTGCTGCCTCAGGACAGGAGACAGTGACTACCGCTCTGGATCCCCACCATTCACGATACACTGCCCCATATTTCTTGTTACATTTGGAAAAGATCTCGGCATGACCTACAACAGAAGTAAGATTTTTACATGTTTCTTCTTTTCATAATGCCAATAAATTATCTAACATATTAGAGTTCAGTACAGATATCGAAACCTCACGTCATCTGACAACTATCAAATAAACCGTCAGATTATCTGTTATTTTTCTAAAGTTCGTGACATGTTTTTGTCCCTGGATCATCCTCAAAGGCTTACTCTACTACAACACGTAACAATTAAGGTGATCATCCAGGCCAGCTTGTTGTGTGCGCGTAGCGTGCCATTTTCCAGCAAGACGTCCTTGAATCTAGTTTAAGAACTTTGTCCCCTCTCGTATTCAGTAATGGCTGCTCATGTTATTAAAATTGATTGCAGTACCAGAAATGTACGTCGGTTCACATTAATTGTTCACTAATCACCCAGACATTCCAATCTATGCGTATAGAGTCTGAGATCCTCCCATGCTTTTTATATAATCTATAAACAAATAGACCTAAGTAATTCCGAAATTTCGCACCCTCTGATTTTCACTGACTGCTGCCCCTTTAACTCATACGTTAAACTGTGGATCGTTACGTCACGAGCACGTATCTGAGTGGAGGTAACAGAAAGTCATAAGCCTGTTTCAGTGCAGGATACAGTGTACTTGCGTTGTACAGGTGAGGTAATCAGTTCCCACGAAGTTCCAAATATTGGATAGGTGGGTGGTCCAGGCATTTTGTTCAGTAGCTGCTTTATTCGCGATTTCTCGGCATCGGGTCGCGTCATCAGAAACAGAATGAACACTAAGATGATGGCCAGGGCTGCAGTTACGATGTCCATACTGATTAGCTGTAAAGGTGCAACACGTTTATTTGCTTACCTGCAAAGATAAAATGTGTCAGTCACAACGAATAACTGCTAGAACCTAAAGTGTTGGTAAAATTGATTGTCCAATCCATGGTGATAAGCGAATGTGTCCCACCAGTTGTCCCTGACATGTCCGTTCAAATGTTCCCGGGCGTTATGCTAGGGACGGCTCCTCTAATAATTCTTATTCTTCATGCAAATTATGTGAGAATCTGGGGAAGAAAACCCAGATGGGTGGGATGTGCAGTGTAAAACCTCTACTAACTCAATTTATTCCTCGCCCTCATGCTGTATTGTACATTCCGTCATCTCATATGAGTCACCCGTAAATGTGTTCTGTCGGTACACCTCCAGATTTAGCGGAAGAAATGTAACTACACAGCAACCGGATGGGTGACTTTTAACAAAACCTTCTAACTAAAAGTAGCCCTTTCTTACACCTTTCTGCCTTAACGCACCTTACAAATTTACACCACTTAATATTTTGCTTTCTCTCATTTTCGGATTAGCGCCCTTGAACTGGTTGTGCACTTAGACGTTGCCAGGACAGTATACATCTTACGAAGCAAAACAAAACTCAGTGAGACGACGAGAATAACACACCCCCTAACCTAACCATCACCGTGCCTGTGTACATTAAAGGCACACGACAAAGAAACTAAACTAACAGTAGCCAGAATCGTGACATAGTATAAATGACTGAACTGTGAATTCTGTGAGAGTGAATTTAGGCATCCTTGAAAACGATGACAGGGAAAACCTAACATCCGTGAAAAGTGTACGCATGTTTCTTAAAGTTCATTTTCAATTCACAAAGCCTAAAATTAATATTCATTGTATTTCTCTACTTTAATGTCATTAACAGAATATTGATACAACTAATACGAGTATATGTACCCATACAGCATGTGAACAGATTCTCATTGTTATTATTGTCTCTAACCCCTACCTATTCCATTACTTCTTATGGGAATATCTTTTTTTATTTACGCCTGCTTTTGCAGGAACGCAACTGGTGCCTAAAACAAGGGCTACATGTAGTGACTACCTGTTGCTTGAGATGTTGACAGACAAAGATAGTCACTGCAGTGTAGTGTACACCAAGCAGACCAAACCAATCACGCTCCTTCCTTCCCAGCCTTACTCCAATCTCACATAATGTGTCGCTGAGTGCCCCCTCACCTCTAACTACTGCCGAGGTTAAGGTCGAGTGGTGCTACACCCCACTCCCCCATATGCCCTCATGGCGTGCGGAGGGAGAACTGTACGTTTACCCTTACCGTAACATAGACTCCTAATTACTTGCAGTTCTCTTGCAGCGTGACTGAAATAGAGAAACTTACGTTAGCAGCACTAAACACATACCGAGACTCGAAGAGCAGACTCTTATAAAAGTTTTGTGCTGGCAGGCGTGTTTTGATAAATTGGACTGCACTCGACTGGTCACACTTCTTCACTAACACTTCGCAACGTTCAGCTGCTGTTTTAAAAGTGTCCTTGGCTATGATCATTTTTCAAGTCTTCATTATAAAGAATGACTCTCCCACTTAGTTCTGACATTTGAAATGTTAGCCGAAACAAAATTACCGTTTCCGTGAAAGGCCCTAGCTGTGTGATATACTGTACGTACCCACGCCATTTTTTGCGCGGTACACAGCTATATATTAGTGTGTGATTGACGAAATAACTGAGGACATTCAGGTCATAATCACGTCGTTCCTGCATAAAAAAAATTTTAATGTACTAGAAGAGTTAATAATTACTAGTTGATATTAACGAGGCGTAAATCTCATTTCTCTTACATTCTGAAACTCATTCGAACTTCTTGTGTTAAAATATGCTTCAGTGTGAAACGTGGGTCAGCCATCTTTTGAAGACAAAGGGCCACACCCGTTATTGTGGGTTGGTCCACGGGCCGCACGTGAAAAAGTAATAATGAGCGGTATATGTAACTGCCTAAATAATTTTGAAATTTTTATGGCGTATACACAGTTTACAAATGTGACCACGGACTGTATTAAAAAACCTGGCGGGCCGCGGCTAGGAGACCCATCGTGTATAGTGTCCTCACCTTAGTTACTGTAATGTAAATTATTTAAGATTTATACAATTAGTGTACTTGTTATGTATATAAGTATGCAACATGCATCTCTTCTTTCGTGGCGCAACAGACTGACTCGGGCCTAGGCCGCCTAATTGTTGAGGTTTCAAGATCACACACAATCTGACACGCACATACACACGCGCGCGCGTGGTAGAACTCCTCTCAATGAGCGATCAGCTCGTCGCAGAGGACGCTACCTACACAACACACAACAAACACAAGGAAAAGCGTCCATGCTGTCAGCGGCATCCGAACCCGTGATTCCAGCAGTCCTGCGGGCGCAGACTTTCGTCTTACGCCACCCAGCCGCTGGTATCGGCATGTACCGTACTCTAGGTACATAAAATTAGTCTTGTCAGTGATTAGTGGTGGGACGTTGCAGATGCTAATTGCTGTGCGAAACCAACGCCACACTCGTCGTCGGGTGTCCCAGACTCATTTGCGGCTGTATCTCTAATGACTTGCCATTACCTCACTTTTCTGTCCTATTTTTTGTCACTGTTTCAGTACCATAGACTTTGTCACATCGAAGTACGAATCTGCGCAGAACACGTGCGAATTATTTTACTGAGACTTTGATACACAGCCCCCCCCCCCCCGTTCCCAATTGCGTATTTATTTTTCAGCTAGCTCCCTGCAAAACTTGCTGTATGACCAGGAAACACGTACTTTAGACAGTAACGTAGCCTTCATATATATTCTACGTTATTAGAACTTTAGCAAACTGCTAGAAATATATTTCAAACTGAAGCTCGTGACGCTTGCCATTCTGGAGGTTTGTGTAGAAAAGGTGTTCCCAAAATGATTCTGTTAAGGTGGCAGAACAGACCTTTGTGTTAATATTATTTTTGAATTTGAAATGTATATTTTTGTTAAGGGTTGGTGCTGCATAAGATTGCGACATTGACCAATCTAGTGAGCACGTGATGCGGGAACGCAGTTTCGCTGCAGACGGGGCCACGGGATACTCGGAGGTAGACGGTTGTCGCGTTCGGTCGTGCGGCTGTGTCGTCAACAAACCATTCGTGGTTGTACCAAACCACAGGGGCCATAAGGGCAAGTGGTGGTTTTTCTGAACACCAATAACACTGTGTAATAATTGTTGGAACAGTGAATCTAATGAAGTGTATCAAAGACGAATAGTACACGGGAAGTTGATTAGTGTATTTGTGATCAGTGTAAATAAACCCAAAGGATTAACATTTAGTTACGTTAAAATCAGAAGTTAAATTTACAAACTAGCGGCATTTTCTAGTCATTCATGCTTGTAGAAGCATCAAGTGTTTTTGTGTGAATGATGGCATGTTGGTCAAGACCTCATTAGTTAATCCAAGCAGGTTGGGCGCCAACAGATTCTGTTGGTGTAATTTTAGGAACAAATTGTTCCCTAACCGAAACTGAAGAAAGAACTGGTCCCTGTCCAGACCCAGAAAATCCAGTATATACTCCCATATGATACTCCTTTACAATGTACTGTAATGATATTTTGTAACTTATGCCTCTGTCCTTCAAGTGGTCCGTTCCTCTTCACGAATTTAAGGCGTGGTAAGAGTCCAACCTACCGAACTAAAATTCATGTTTTCACGCAAGCAATATGTGTTGAAACGTTGTCTCTACAAATCATGAAGCACCTCATTATGTAGTTTTTCTGTCAGAGTTCCGTCTGAGGTCCAAGTATGCCTTGGCGTTTATCCTTAAAAACCGTCGATTTAAGTTCTTGGCTTCAGTTCCTACGTTAATGTGTCGCTGAGTGCCCCCTCACCTCTAACTACTGCCGAGGTTAAGATCGAGTGGTGCTACACCCCACTCCCCCATATGCCTTCATGGCGTGCGCAGGCAGAACTGTACGTTTACCCCTACCGTTACATAGACTCCTAATTACTTGCAGTTCTCTTGCAGCGTGACTGAAGTAGAGAAACTTACGTTAGCAGCACTAAACACATACCAAAATTCGAAGAGCAGACTCTTATAAAGTTTGTGCTGGCAGGCGTGTTTTGATAAATTGGACTGCACACGACTGGTCACACTTCTTCACTAACACTTAGCGAATTTCAGCCGTTGTTTTAGCAGTGTCCCTGACCATAATTACGTTTTAAGCCTTTATGATAAGAAATGGAACTGTTCCACTTCGTACTGATAATTTAATGACGGAAACAGATAAATAGTTGCTTTGTCCATGAAAGGTTCCCAGTCTTGTAACATGCAATACGCATACACGTTATTTTGTACCCTGTACACAGCTATATATTAGTGTAGGAGCGACAAGAAAACTGATGACATTTCCGAGCCGAAAACGTTCAGTCTATAATCACGTCGTTCTGCCATAAAAAAGTAAAGTACTGGAAGAGTCAGTAATTACAAGTTGATATTAACAACACGTAAATATCATTTCTCTTACATTCTCAAGCATATTCCAGCTTGCTGTTTTAAAATATATTTCAGTGTGAAGCATGGTTCTGCCAACTTTTCAAGACAAAGGGCCAAACTCGTTATTGTGGGTTGGTCCGCGGGCCACACGTTGAAAGGTGATGATAAGCGGTATACCTAACTGCCTAAATCACTGAAATTTTTATGGTATATACACAATTTACAAATGTGACCCCGGACCCCATTAAAAAACCTGGCAGGCCGGGGGTAGGATTCCCATGGTGTATAGTGTCGTCAGCTTAATTCTTGTACAGTAAGTTATTTGAGACTCTACCCACACAACACACAACAAACTAAACAGAAAACGTCCATGCTGTCAGCAATATCCAAAACACGCGATTCCAGCAGTCCTGCGGCCGCAGACCGTCTTAGTCCACCCGGCCGCCGGTATCGGTATGTACCGTACTGTAGGTACGCAAAATTAGTCTTGTGATTAGTGGTGGGACCAACGCCACACACGGCGTCGGGTGTCCCAGACTCATTTGCGGCTGTATCTCTAATGGCTTGTCATTACATCACTTTTCTGTCCTATTTTTTGTCACTGTCTGAGTGCCATAGACTTTGTCACATCGAAGTACGAAACTGCGCAGAATATATGCGAAGTATTTTACTGAGATTTTGATACACAGACCCCCCCCCCCGTCCCCCGTTCCCAATTACATATTTTTCAGCTAGCTCCCTGGAAAACTTGCGGTACGACCAGGAACCACTTACTTCAGACGTAATATAGCCTTCATATATATTCTACATTATTAATAATTTAACGAACTGCTAGAAATATATTTGAAGCTGAAATTCGTGACGCCATTCTCGAGGTTTAGGTAGAAAAGGTGCTCCCAAAATGATTCCGTTGGCGAAATTTTGGGAAAAAATTGTTCCGTAACCGAAACTGAAGAACTGGTCGCTGACCAGACCCAGGAAATCCAGTATGTACTCCCGTATGATAATCCTTTACAATGTATTGTAATGTTATTCTGTAACTTATGCCTCTATCTTTCAAGTGGCATCTTCCTCTTCACGATATTAGTGCGTTTTACAAGTGCAGCCTATCTATCTAACTCCATGGAGCAGAGACCTTCTTGAGAAGCTAACAGTTTCTCAGTAAGTCAAGAAATTCCCCGCATTTTATGGAACCCGGAAGTTCATTACCACATTCAGAAGAGCCCGCAACCTGTCCATATTCTTAGCCAGCTCAATCCAGTCCATGCCCCATCCCACTTCTTGAAGATCAATTTTAATATTATCCTCCCATCTACGCCTGGGTCTCCCAAGTGGTCGCCTTCCCTCGGGTCTCCCCACCAAAATCCGGTATGCACATCTCGCCTCCCCCATACGTGCCACATGCCCCGCCCATCTCATTCTTCTCGATTTGATTACCCGAATAATATTTGGTGATGAGTGCAAGTCATTATGTTCCTCATTATATAGTCTTCTCCACTCCCCTGTCGCCCCGTCCCTTTTAGGCCAAAATATTCTCCACAGCACCCTATTCTCGAACACACTCAGTGTTTGTTTTTCCCTCTGTGAGAGACCAAGTTTCACACCCATACAGAACAACAGGTAAAATTATAGTTCCCTATACCCTAATCTTTTTCTTTGGATAGCAACCTGGAAGACAAAAGAGTCTGCACCGAATGATAGCAAGCATTCCCCGACTTCAATCTGCTCTTAATATCTTTATGAATGGCGTTTCGATTAGTTAGGGTTGCTCCCAAATATTTGAATTCTTCCACCCTTTCAAATAATTTACCTATTTTTATGTTGTAACTGTGTCCTACATTCTGCTTTCGAGACATGACCATGTACTTAGTTTTCTTAGCATTTACTTCTAGGCCAATCTCCATACTAGCAATCACTAAATCTTCTGCGTTTTTCTTTATACTATGTATGCTTCCGCCCAATATATTAACATCATCAGCGTAAACCAGAAGCTGATGTGTACGATTCAATTTCAAGCCCCCCTGCTTTGCCTGAACCCTCCTAATGGCATATTCTAAAGCAAACTTGAAAAGCAGTGGCGACAGAGCATCTCCTTGTTTCAAGCCATTCTTAATAGGGAACGTGTCAGACAGATGTTTGCCTACCCGAACTCTGCTATACGTTTCACTTAGACACATTTTTATTAAAGGTACTAATTTCATGGGGATACCGAACTCAATGAGAATATTATACAAGACCTCCCTCCTAACTAAATCATAGGCTTTCTTGAAGTCTATAAATAGCTGATGCACTGCCTCATTGTATCCCAATTTGTTCTCAAGTATTTGAGGAATGCTGAATGTACGATCAAATCCACACTGATGATCACCAATAATTTCCTCTGCATATGGAGTTAACCTCGACAAAAGAATGTTGGATAGAATTTTGTATGTAGTTGACAAAAGTAATATGCCTCGATAGTTACTACAATCTGTTTTATCACCCTTCTTATAAATAGGCACAATGACTGACTTCTTCCATTCCTCAGGCAATTCCTCCTTATTTCAAATAAAAATAATAAGTTTATGGATCTAAGACCGAATTAATCAATTCTGCTGGAATCTGATCAATACCTGGTGAATCGCGTATTTTTATCTTTTCAATAGCCATCTCAACCTCAAAGGCACTGGGCTCAGGCACTAATGGCTCTGCCGTGTGTACTTCAGTCTGCCTAAGATCATTAACCCCGTGTATATTCAACAACTGGGAGAAATGATTCCTCCACCTATCCAAAATACTGTGGGAGTCTGCAACCAGGTCACCCTTCTCATCCTTTACTACATTAATTCTAGGCTGGTACCCCCTCTTAAACTCATTGATACCCCTATATAAATCTCTGATATTCTTGTTCTTACTGTTTGTTTCAACTTAATTAATTTTAGCTTTCAGATATTCCTTCTTTTTTTCCTGAAATGTCTACTAGCTTCACGTCTTACGTTGCGCAGATTATCTCCATTACTTTGGTTTGGATTCTGTAACCACAGCATTTTAACCTGCTTCATTTTATCTAAAAATTCTACACATTCTGCATCAAACCATGGTTTATGCTGCTTCCGTTCATGCAGACCTAGACTCTCTTGAGCTGAGATTTTGATATTCCCTTTAATGCTTTCCCAAGCCCTATTTATGTCCTCACTAACATTTAAGTTTTCCAAAGCTGCAAACCTGTTTGAGATCTTAAGCTGATACTGTTTCCTAACCGCTAGTTCACTTAGCTTCTTGAGATTAAATCTCTCTGCATCAAACTTCTGTGCTGCTTATTTACTTACTGCCAGTCTTTCCCTAACTTTTCAACCACCAGATAGTGATCAGTTTCACAGTCAGCTCCCCTGAAAGATCGCACATCGAGTATACTGGAATGCCGTCTCCTATCTATCAATATGTGATCGATCTGATTGTGAGTCTTCCCATCAGGAGAGGTCCAGGTGTATTTATGAATGTTTCGGTGCGGGAACATCTTGCTCTTAACAACTAGATTCTTTGATGTGGCAAAGTTTACTACTATAACACCACTATCGTTACTATCCTGATGTAAACTCTCATTCCCAATAGTCGGTTTGAAAGTGTCCTCTGTCCGCACTTTCGCATTAAAATATCCAAGGAGAATTTTCGTATGGTACTTAGGAAAATTATCAAAAACCCCTTCTAATTCCTTATAGAAACTGTCCTTTGAATCATCACGTTTCTCTTCTATTGATGCATGCGCATTCAGAACAATGAAATTACAGCAGCGGCCTCTCAGCGCTATATATGACATCCTGTCACTAACAAACTCCACTCTCTTGATTGCTGATACTATTTTCTGGTGTACAAAAAACCTGTTCCCAATTGGTGATTTTCCTGGCCTTTGCCATAGAAAAATATATACTCCCCGGCTCTTACAGTCCCTTCTTTGTCCCACCTAACCTCCTGTACACCCACTAAATCTAACTTATACTTAGCTAATTCCCTGGCCACTGTCATAAGTGACCCTGACCTATACAGGCTACTCACATTCCATGTTCCAAAACTCATATCCCTTTTCTGTAGCTGGGGTCGTACCAAAGAATCGGTCGAGGTCCGAGGCATTGTGTGATGGTTCGTAACATCATAATTTTTACGGTGAGGAGTTGTTAGCACCTCGCCAAACCCCCGAGCTGGGGGACCAACCCTTGTCGGCTGTCCGCGACTGCTTCTTCAATGTATTCGCAGCTACCCTCCATAACTGGAGGCCGTTCCTCCATCCGCAACCTGAGGACGCGCCATGCCGTGGTGACAGGGAGCCACTTAACACGCAAAAGTCCAACCTACCTAACTAAAATTCATGTTTTCACGCAAGCTATATGTGTTGAAATTTTGTCTCTACAAATCATGAAGCACCTCATTATGCAGTTTTTATCTCAGAGTTCCGTCTAAGGTTCAAATATGCCTTGGCGTTTATCCTTAAAAGCTATAGATTTAAGTTCTCTTATTTTAAGAGGCGAAATTTCAGATTCATACCAAAAACCGGGCAAAATTTTAGGTATCTATATTTTAATCTTAATTTGCTAGATAGCATAAGGGAAATTGTGACCATTCTTGGGCAGATTTGGTCTGCCTTTTATTTCCTTTTGAAGAAGTAAATTTAACAGAGAAATAGAAGTATGCCGAGTGAAATAAAAAGACATAGATGACTGCAGAAAATTCGAAAGAGCAAATCATCCTGTCTGTGTCATGCAGTCTCTGTTTCCTCTCCGACGAATGGCACTTACAGATAATTGACAGGATACGATCTGAATTTCATGAGGACACAGTAACTAGTAGAATGTTCGCACAGCAGGCAACTGAAACCGACATTCGTGCTTGTAGGTGACAGTTTTACCTTGCAGACAGACAGCCTGAAAAGGATGCCACATAGAACACGGCATCACGGATTTAGGCGACGAATATTGTTGAATATAGGCTGTCGTAATGAAGTGGTAAGAATGTAGAACACACTGTGGCCTATTGTGGGAACCTGCTGCCGCATTTACCTTCGCTTTTCTGTTTACTTTATTAATTTGATAAGTCTTGTGCCATCTTTGTAACACTGTGCTAAGTCTCTTTAGTGTTGAATGGAATGCATTGAATTTGCTCATTTTGCATCAGCCTCGAAATGTGAATGCGGTCTAAAGTTGCTCGGAAGAGTTTTATATGTTCTCGTACGCTTGAAATTCTCGATTGTGGATGAGGGAGCATTAATACGGTGCACCGGTTCATACAATTACAATAGACAAGTGAAATAGCAGTACTCGAAGAAAAATATTTCCGTTGTTAATTTGTCAGTCTGTCCACCACAAATCGCACACGGAAGAGATCTTCGTATATGAATTTGTATTTGTGGGCCTATATTAATCAAGCAGATCCCAGTGGCCGCGCGGTGTAAGGCGTAGATTTGTGACCCTTTCCTTGCTGGGATTACGTGTTCGAGTCCCGCCGCGGGCATGGATTTTTATCTCTTATGAGTATTGTGTGTTGTCAGGTAGGGGTCTCTGCGATGGATTCATCACTCGTCCAGAGGAGTCCTACCGAGTGTGTGTGTGTGTGATGTAGAAACCCACACAATAAGGCGGCCTAGGCGTGAGTTGGGTTGTTGCGCTGCATAAATAAAGGATGTAGTGACTGTGATTCTGTTGACCGACTGTCTGCTGTCATGCTTTTCCTGCACGTACAATAATCTCACATGTGTTAGAACACGGAATGTTGAAATCTAACATGACACAGAAGTCAAGCAGTTCAGTTTCCCTATCGTCTGAAACGTTTCGCCTCGAATCATCGCAGAAAAGCGAGGACATTAACTGTGTCACGACGGAATCCTAAAATCTCGCAAGGACTTGCTTTTCAATGAATATCGCAGGTTCATCGGGTTATATTTCCTGCTGTTTATTCTGGTTGTCAACGCTGAAATTCGCAGCCACAACACCGGCCATCCTGACTGAAATATTTCGTGGTTTTCTCAGATCCTCCAGGCCAGTCCTAGCATAGAATTTCTAATCAGATAAAGCTACGTCTTTCCACAACCCACTCACCAATCAGCTGAACATTTGTCATAACACAGTCTGAGGCACTGATTGAGGCGTTAAACTAAGCATACTTAATACATAAAATTCTTTCTGTTGAACAGCATGATAAATGTCAGTCTGTCGAAGGGCATGGCATTCGGTAATTTTCGTGAATTTTTCCATCCGAATGCTTATATAATGTCTTTAAGTGGACACGGTTTTAATGTTGATATATGGTTTTTCATAGCTTTCAGTTCTTTAATATTGAATACCGCCTGTAGCTGACACGGTTTCATTAAATTGCAGATGAACGATCATAAAAGTTACAAAGAGAGAACTAAGCACTAATCTACGTGCAAAAATGAAGTTATTCCGTTTCTCCCTTGTACACAATTGTTCTGTTCCTCCGATTTACCCAGTCTCTTCTTACCCCGCTACGCACAGATGTGCTATTCTTCCAGTTCGTTCTTTAAAAAGTAAAAGAAGAAGAACGGTTTAAGTAGAGAGCACATCCGTCTGTGACGTAATATCAGCGACGTCTTCGTTGGGCTCATTTTCATAAAATTCGGTAAAGCAGTTTTTTTACACATACTTGCCGAGCAAGCACAAGTCTTGTAAAAATCGGCCTAGTGAGAGAAATGTTTTTTGATGGGGGTCGATAAATGTCTACGTACATTCTCCTCACTTTTTGGCCAGAGCGAATTCAATTCCCTGTTGGAGGTCTCCAAGTAATATAGACTCTGCTTCAGCGATGGCGGAAGATTTGTCGGCTTCTTCACATAAATCCCCGTTTACGTTTATTCTCAGCCAGTTGAAGCCGGCGAAATTTCTACACCCATTTCCTTCAAGCTGAATTACAAAAGATTTTTTCGTGTATTACAGAGAACGGTTTTCTAAAGCATGAGTAGGCTACAATACTGTGAAATATGAGTATCATCATGACTGTTAATATTTTTAAAGTAATTCCATATTCCAAAAACAATTTTTATTGAGAGTACCCATACATGTGAACGTGTGTATAGTAAACATATTAACGAGGGATTACACTGAAAAAATATCATACCTTCAATGTACACTTCACGTCTATGGAGTCGAAAACACTACTCCCAGTTCACAGTGTCATGGAACATCTCCCCTTCTGTGATTGTTTGCCTCTCAATGTCAGTTCAATGTGAACACCTCCGTGCACTGACACGGTCACCCCGAACACTGGTTGCAGGTCTTTCGTTTTCTTGATGCTTTTAATTTTGAAGTTACGTATGATGGAAGACAATACTGTCTTCATTTCCACAATGGCGTACTTTTCACCTGTAAAGAAGAGGACGAAGGGTAAATAATTATTAGACATGGATGGGAAGGTAAAATAATTAGAATGGAACTTAAACTAAATTGACTCTAGTGGCCGCGCGGTATAAAGCGTTGGTCTGCGGCCGACCGCCTCCTAGAATCGTGGGTTCGAATCCCACCGGGGGCATGAGTCTTTATCTCTTGTACAGTGGGTTTGTTGTCAGGTAGAGGACACTGCGACGGGGCGAACCCTCGTCCAGAGGAGTCCCACCGAATCCGGTGTGTGTTTGAGTATGATGAAGCGAAACAGAAACCCTCTACACATACTGTGAAAAAGTACGGAGAAGGGGGAAGGACTGAAACAAAGCAAAACAAAAACTTCAACTAAATATAAAGGTTAGGAATATGGGTTGGATTAAACTGGTTGATGACAGGGTCGATGAACGGACTGTTATGAACAGGTTACCGTACGTTATTCATACCGAGTGTTGCTGTTGATCAACGTACAATATCTAACCAACAAAGTCAGTCTTCTTAATTTTTATTTGCTACCATAAATCACAATAATCTTAGGTTAGTCCAGCACATTTCGATCCCTTCGTGGGATCATCATCAGGGTCTCCTTGTGAAAGTATTAGTACACAAAAAACTAAGTACGTGTTCAAAATATAAAATGTGTTAAAGCTGTAGAAGTTGGACAATTGTATGCATTATTTTATGTTGGATCCCTGTGTTACTGAGTACAACAGGTAGGCTGTATATATGCGGGTGGACAAAACAGTACTATTACTGTACTACAGTACTGTATCGTTAAAGTAACGTTATCTTACTCGTGCAGGGGCCGTGTTAAGGTGAGCATGATGATCTTCTTTGTCACGCGATCTATTCCCAATGCTATTTTATATACGAGGCATTTGTAGCAGACTTAATAATAACTCTGTAGTGAATAATACCTGTACAAAAGACGGACGGGACGAGGTGGAGAGACATTAGAACTTCTGTACTTTGGTATGTAATTTAGTTATAAATTCTATAATTTGCTTCAATATACTTATTAGTACCACAACTCTAACCACGTTGCTATACGGTATAAGCTATACAAAGTCGATGATGCATCATCTGTCGCAAATGTTAATGTACCTTAATAAGAAGTGGTGGAAATGGTCTCTGGATTCGAGTGATGCGGCATAGTTAATCCATTTTCGCTTCAAAACCAGACAAAAGATGATAAATCCTAGAGGCAGAATGTGACAGAATGACCGTCAGTTGAGATAGCACTGGTGGTCGAAGAGGCAGTGACGCCGTAGTGTAGATCAGTTGGGAAATACGTTTCCATGGGGACATTAAACGGGTGAAATTAAAGTGTAAATTTGTCCCTTCCTACGCCATGTATGCTCTAGATGGAGGCGAGTGGTCAAGTTCACGCCCTGGTCACTGTACCCCGGGCAAGAATCTAGGAAGCCAGTCACTAGGAGGCTGGGTGACCGCAGGCGTCTCTGGACAATTTGAAGAGGAAAAAATGCATTGCCCCTGTCGGAATTCGAATCTCTGACTGTCCAATCCGTAGCCTGGTCCCTATATCGACTACGCAGTCGTGGTTCGAGTGCATTTTACTCGGTTTTCAAAAGGAAATCCCAAGCATCGTGGGGATGGCCGCAGTGGGACTCTCCCCTGCTTTCGAAGCCTCTCTGGGCTTTTTCAACCCAAGTCAAAGTGCGTATCTGAGGCAAAGATTATCACTGCTGATATTCCTTGAGAAAAACGGCTACGCGACTGGAGGAAAATATAAAGGTGGAGGCTGAAGACGGGAGCGTAACAATTGGAAAGAAATGTGGAAGGGGTAGATGCATGGGTCTGCTTTCCGCGACCTCAGTAGAGAGGTGTAACTGGCAACTACTCTCCTCGTTTGTTTGGTAGTACTTAAATTAGCTTGTAATTTTCTCAGTAGCTAAACGCGGCTTGTAGCAGGTGCCCTGTGCTCCCTAGTACCCCGGCTTATTTCTGCACACTTGTCCTCCGATCTGCGTAACAAATGGGACTTATTTCTTTTTTTATATACGTCTCTAGGAATCTGTCCGATCAAAATTTTCTGTTCCACAAAGACGCGGTGGGTGTCATAAAAGAGCAGACTTATTGCAGTTCGCTTTTCTTACATTTACAGGAAGACAGGTAAAGACTATGTCACCTTTTACCTGTCAGGCCTGTATATTTATATATCTAACATACCCAAACATCTTCTTGGTCCGGCGCTGAAAGGAATGAAAGCGTAAGGGTGTCTGTCACGAACTGTCTCTGGCAGAAAGTTGTCAGGGTTGAATTCCTCTGGATTGGGGTAGCATTCAGGGTTGCGGTGAAGACAGTGTATTTGGATGAAAACTGTAACTCCTGCGGGTATGGTGTGTTGTCCTGTAAAGTATTAAGAACGTAGATTAGGTGAATTAATTATCCATGTGTCACAACACCCATCGAACTTAGGAGGAAAATATTGTTTTTTATATATATAAGTTTAATTGAGATAAAAGCCATATGTACACTTAAAAACAGTTATCGTATATGGAAAAAAATTGTTAGCTTCTTGTATTGTTTTTTCCAAACAGAAACGTTATTTAGACGGGTAACATTGTGTGATTATGGAGACACACTACATGCAGTGGACAGAAAATTCATTGTTATGCCTATTTGTCGAGTATGCAGGTAGACCCAAATAACCACCTATCGTAACGTATAAGAATTTTTGTTTTGAACAGTACTTCCTATACACTAAAGAAGCCACATGTATTTCAAACTCGTACTGGTTTACAACAATTACATGTTGTATTCAGCATTAGTACGTCCTCGTGAAAAATACATCAAGGAATAGGGAGCTCGGGACAATTTAGGTTTGTGGAAAAATGACACACTAAGAATTGTTTTCTAATTTACATTTTGAATGGTACAATAACAGAAAATTTCGAAATGTAGTTAGATTACACAATGGCTTATAGGTGTCTGCATGCATTTATGAATTTTTAAAGCAAAGTTATTTATGCAGGCCTTAAAAATAGTTGAGCTCAGGCTTGTAGTAGAGCAGGAAGTTGTGTTAACAGTTCGTACAAATAACCTGCCTTATCTCAGTACGTACATCGTGTAGTGTTGGCAAGGTTTCCTGTTTGGTTTTATTTTTGCCCCTTATTCTTGTCATATATCGATTTCTTAGTCGTAGAAAGAATACTACTGACTAATGCTAAGTTCTGTTTTTAAGCAGATGAGGGCAGGTGGTCCCTGTGACATATGGGTACCTGCTTCCAGGTCACACGGCCTCACGTCACAAAATATGACATTCCTCTTAGTCACCTGCATGAGACCTAAATCTCGTAATTAATGAGTTACTTCTTGCTTTTTAGTGTTTAAAAGCAGCTTGTTTTGAAAACACGCGTGTCGATGTCGAAGTTTTCGGAAACGTATTACCTACAATTAAATATCTCAGTGGTTTTGCCTTACTCAAACACACAATATAAATGACTCGATTCCACTTACAAACTACGTTTCCTCACTCACCAATCTGGACGTCTGTATCAGTTAGCCTGCCCACGGCAAAAGCACTAGGATAGAGTCTTAGGGTTTCCTTAATAACTCTCTCCAAGTATTTCATTTGCCCAATGTCTGCTTTGGTGGGTCGTCGATCAGAACCTTCGAATATTCTCGTCATCTCTTCGTACACTTTCTCCTGAAATGCACATATGTGAAGAAATACACTCGCATGTGTCCCTCGACATGTAGTTACACACACAAAAATACCACCAAAGCTGGAAGTGCACTTTGAGTTGTACTGTATATCCCAGTGATTCTAATGGCATGAAAGTTACACATACAGCATATATGTATGTACAGACCGGGTGGTACACAAAACTTAAGACTTCATTGGACGAATTTTTATCAATGGAGGCGGATATGCCTCGGAACCAGCCTTGATGGACCAAATTTATTTTAGAGAGGAAGATGAAGCACAGGTAGATGAAGAAGAAAAGATGAAGAATACGACTGAAACTTTGATGTCTTGTTAGAATAAGTAATATTCAAGGTCTCTTTGCCGAAATTGTATTTTTACTTGTGAATGTGTGAATAAAACGAAAGCAATAATGAAGGATGAGACCAAAGAAGAAAGAAGGAAGAGAAGGGTGGAGACAGACAGGAGATTTGCTGTGAAAGCCGTAATAAACGTTCCAGTTCCATAAAATGCCGGGAATTTCTTGACTGCGTGACCCATCGCGTATGCCACCAGTGTAGAATTTGCCACCTTATTCTTTGAAAGGACAGCAATAGTGGCTTTCGTCCACACAGTGAAAGTGGGACAGTAGTGAGCGCCGTTATGTTATGGTAACGGACTGGCACCATTTTTCTCTGAAATTAATAAATGATATGCCTATAGAGACGTACAAACACGCTCACTAATATTCTGACATACAGTGCTACCCTCCGTTAAAGTAAAAGCAACTTTACAGAAACAATTTACCGGTTGCTTCATTATAAATCGGGGTGAGGGGGTGGTTCGGGGGTTGCGGTGGCGTTATATGATAGGTGCTATAGCGACTGGCTAGCGGCTGGAAAGTTCTGGACTCGACCTTCGCTCTGCTCAAGAGATTCCTGTGCATGCCCTTCCAGACCAGCCTTGGGACCCACATGGCTTCGTGTAAACTAAGTTCGTGGTCTCCTTGCAGGAGGCTGGGGCGTGGTGTTCAGGACCCACCACCATCTTGTTCCGAGGTTAGGAATAAGTAAAGCTGTACCGCATCTCCTCCCTCTGTGCCGCGTATGGCATGGTGCATGGTGCTAATTACCTTTACCTGAATTCTACGTGGGAGTTACAGTACCGTGATGACATTAGTCCAATATGTACGGTGATCGGCATGCCTACCTGTACATCTGTGTGTTCACCTAGCAACTGGATGGCCCAAGAAAGTGCGCTATATATGGTGTCATGCCCCTGCAACAAATAGGAGTACACTGTTCGTTGCGACATTATTTGAAAATCTTATGTTGTTTAAGGCAAAGTTTCGGTTACGTGAGTTTAGGCGTTTGGCGAAAATGAGAAGAGAGGCCTAGTCATGAATACAGAATGGGTAGGAGCTTAGCTGTTTGTTGTGCCGACATTGCTAAGCCACTGTCTTGACATTGGTTTTAAGGAAATGAGAAAGCTCACGTGGGTCTCAGTACAGGTGTTATCGCGACCAATATCTGAAACTGTTATTTGCAGGATAAGATTCTACAGTGTTCAGGTTACACCAGCGTGTTCGGTAGTCACGCTGTGTGTTATTTTAGATTGTTATAGCAGTAGTGTCTGAGCATGTTATATTATTACTGCAGCCTTTACAGAGTTCGTTTCATATGTGTCAAACGATAGGTTGGACGTAACTGGACGGCACAGTCTACTAAATTTTTATTTCAATGTAACGAAATAATGCATCCATACACTTTTATAAATATGAGGCGTGCTGTGACAGAAGTACATGGAGGTTACTTTTAATTCTTTCCAAGTTCATCGGTCAGCTTTTCTTCACATTTGACGCTATACAAACTGCGTAGAAGGAATAA
Organism: Coptotermes formosanus; assembly: GCA_013340265.1. Classification (NCBI taxonomy): domain Eukaryota; kingdom Metazoa; phylum Arthropoda; class Insecta; order Blattodea; family Rhinotermitidae; genus Coptotermes; species Coptotermes formosanus. Next base: position 1,175 of record BLKM01000404.1, on the reverse strand, counting down.
GGTCGCAAAATAACCCATCTCACACACACACACACACACACACGTAAACAATTACACAAATGTGCATAATTTTTTTTTTATATTACCGCAAATATAAGGCCTTGCATTTGTTTCCTCATAACCTCTTTGCCTACTGTATCCATCAGTATTCCTACTGTGTCTTTGTTCTCCTTGTGTACTGAAATGGAAACAGAAATTATTAAGTTAAAGTTTAAAATTTCGTTTTACGTTATAGCAGTTGAAATATTGTGATAATAATGTGTAATGTTATACAAAAACACTTGTGAAATTTTGTCTGCTTTAATTTAACTTCCCTTACTGCTGTATCTGACGTGCAACTGTCCATAAGGCTGCATATGTACAGTAGCATTCCAGTTTTAATACAAACTACGTACGACATTCAGTTCAGCAGTAGATGTAATTTCTATCCTACCTGCCACTGTGTTGCCGGATAGAATGTTACTGCTTTCATTACAGCAGTCAAGGTGGACTTTAAAGCTTTCATATTCTCTTTCCACAATGTATGAAACATGAAGGGAAGACCTCCTTGTTAGGCCGTCCTACGTTTGTAACTGTCCAATTGATTTAGATTACCTTATACCGGGGATAATCTTAAGTTTATAAGACAAATTTGTTTTGGCGTCTGGAAACAGAAAATCTGCCTGTGCGTAGCGTAAAGTATTGCATTGCCATCACAGTATACGCTGGCGTGAGTATTTTTCATGTTTCTGAACAGACAAATAATTGTTCGGAGCAATATCTGTCCCCCGGAATGGGAAGTACTTTAGTGAAGAAGCATGTTACCCACGTTTCGGAAGAACCTGCTCCTTCTATCTTTAGGGCAGGTACCTGAAAATGGTTGCATCGCAGCCGCCTACCGGAGTACGTGACGTTTGATATCACAAGGCGCATTTCTTACAAACACTGCTATGTGAAGCTCAGATATTACATGGTTCATATAGTACAAGAAGTTAAAGTAGAAATTAACACAGACCTACCTTCAGAGATGTGAATGTCATTCATTGCTAAATCGGTGTTGTTTTTCACTACTCCAACGTCATCACCAACTCTAATTCCAAAAATCTAGAACAATCACATGAAGTAAGTAAGCAATATAATTTGCATTCTGTATAATCACGCTACATATCTGAAACTTTCCAGTGGTAAATAAAAAT
>BLKM01000403.1:2064358-2122647 GCA_013340265.1 Coptotermes formosanus | reverse complement strand
GGGGGGGGGGGGAGTGGTGGTGGCTATTCGTCCGTTAATGATAAGAATAAATCAATAAGAATGTCTATGCGCCACATAAAGTTACTAGACTGAAATTCACACAGATCGAAATTCGTGGAAGTTGAAACGTTTGTTTTGTTACGTACGATGATAAAAATAGAATAGGGTGTTGCCAACGTGAAAACTGAAACCATAACTTCTCGAACAACGTACGCACCTGCAAAGATAAGTGAAAACACAGTGCGCTAACGGCATCTGTTTCATTATTTATTGTATTCCAATAGCTTACACAGACCATCTTCTGTCCGTATACGGATTATACATTCTGTGACAATCTGAACCCATTTTATTGCTTGTGAACTGGTACTCCCGGAAGTGCCCGTTAGTAGAGATATCTACTTGGCCCGTAGACGTTGCTGGTGTGCATGTTTTTTAGTAGATGGCAGAGAACGGCAGTTGTGCTTGAATGGTGCCTCGCCGGCGGGTGTTCACGTTAGTAATATGGGAACGTATAGGTTGTGCGTTAATGAGTCTGTGACAATATGGCCGCTTGGATACATTGCGCGGGAATTATGGAAGACAAAAAAGTATACATTCCACTTGCTGTTCCATTGTAGTGAAATTTTAGAGTGTGATGTTGTAATATGATACCATTCCATTGTCTCACTGAATAAGGGTTTGACTTACGTTGTGTGTGGCAAATACTCTTGGATAGAGTGAACATGAGAAGATTGGACTATTAAATGGCCATCACACGAAGTCATACCAAACGCATTGAGAACCCAAGTGATTGTCATGATTGTGAGCGTGTAAAATGTGTTTAAATAGTAGTAGTCTATCAACCGTACCAAACGATGTGGAAACGGGAATCAGCTGATCTACCGAACCAGCAGCAACGTCTCCAGCATCATGGAACTAGGTGAGGTCACCATTCTGCAGTACGTTAATTTGTTCTTTCTCGCGTTCCTCCATGAGGTGCCCGGAAGTTGTAGTTGTGGTTATCAGGGTCGACTGAGCCTGCTAAGCGAACTACGCGGTAGCTTAGGGCGGAAAAGTTTCTGGGTGAAGAAGCACAAGCATGAAGGCGAAAATCTCTAGCATAACACGTGAAGTCAGGAAACAGGAATGTAAGCAACATTCCCTCCTTCGCAAAGGAGTGGGCTTTGTGTTGATGGTAGTGTGGGGGAAGGAAGCGTAAGCTGCGCCATGGGCGGCCAAAATACCTTGAGGCAGCCCTATCAATAATGAGAACTATTAATCGCCTAAATGCATTGATCAGTCCTTCTTGAGAAGTTAATGTTTCCTGATTGAACTAGTCAAGAAATTCCTCGAATTTTGTGGAAACCAAATTTGATTATCGTGTTATAAGAGCCGCCACCTCTCTATACTCTGAGCCAGCATAACCACCGCTTTCGTTACGTTCGTCGAAAGCAGCTGCATTTCGAGGACATTCGTAGCCACCTCTTGTCACTTCCTATATGCTTGTGTGTATAGCCCCGTGATTGATAAACTAGCAAACGAACGGCAACTTCTGATGCATAAGTACCCCAAACTGATGGGTCTACTTGATGCCATACCCCGACCCTCAACTTCACACCTTTCCTGACTATTTCTTTGACAAGAAACTTGAAGAAACCTCATCCGACTGCAGTTTAAGATCTTTTATGAAAATTGGTGGAATAGTAATTCTTTGCACGCTTATATGGCAGTGGTATCCATGTGAACCGTATGCTTTAAAGATAAATAATAGCATTTTGCTCACAGAATTTATTTGTTGGGTCCTCAGAATACACAGTGAATTTTCCGTCAACGTCGTTGATTTTTATAACGAAGTTTCGCTGTGTTTTGTTGGAGATGGCCAAAGGACTTCCAGCTGGGGAATTACCAGATTTACCGTCCATAATCCACTACCACGGGCTTCATCGGAGCATCCAAGGTGGAGGGGGGTTGCCGGTCTGCCCCCAAAGCGAAATTTAGAAAACACAGATTTGGAAGACACGATTGATATCAAAGGTTTTAATTGTGTATTTCAAGCTTCAGCCCAAATCAGTCACTGAAATCGGCCGAAATCTAGTACATTGGAATATTAAAAAATATAATAGAAACTTCAGAATATGTATATATAGATATATATATATATATATTTCTTTTTCGGTTTTAATTTTCCCTGTAACATAACTAAGTATCTTCTCGGAGGTTTTGAAGTGGGATTAGAAGAGCATATAATTTTGATTCCAGGTAGGCCCTTTATTTGGTGATTGTCCAGGAACCTTAAGTGCATTTCCTAATTATACGTATTTCCAGCTCAGAGAGCTGGCAAAAGTAAATGGTTGTCACGTGAAGGATTAGGGTTTAGTTTATAGACACAGCCTACTTGGTACGGAGCCTTGCTGGCGCCTAGTGTTCGAATGACAAAGATGTGTGTCATAAATTTGCAGTCTTTAGCTATGATCAAACCAGAGTCAGTTTTGTCTGTCTGAAAGCTTTCGGATATACAAGCTTTTTGAATAAGGTAGGTTGTTCATTGGTCAGTAAGCTACGAAGAGATGGTGTTAATGTCTATGGTCCGTGAGGATTTTAGATGCTACTCCAAATTTGAAAGTTATTTTAGCTTGCAGGATTTTATAATGTGGGTCTTCCTGCGTACAGCGATGTCATGTTGAAGGGGAACCAAAAATGTGGTACCAACGTTACGGTAATGAAACATCTTCAAAAATTCCACCAAAAACTGCGATTGATGCCCTTGGTCAATGTGATAAAAATTCTTATCGGAGTATTTTCATCCTGCTGAAAATATTCGCGATTTAACCTATAAGGACAAGTTCGTGCGAGAGATCGTTTTCTACATTGCGGCGAATAAAAACATACCTGTGAATCGCAACTGGACAAGAACGACTTAATGGACTGCCCTTCTCAATATCGACATGGAAACTGAAGTCAATCCAAAACAAGTCTTAGAGGAACTTTAAAAAAACGAGATTAGACCTTATGATTTAAATTAGGTGAGTCGTGAAATATATATAGATATGCAGTTACAATATTATGTTATAATTATGACACCATTTTTGTAACATAGTTTTTAAGATCAAACCCTCCCCCCCCCCCCCCCCAAAAAAAAGAAAAGTTCTGGTTCTTCCACCCCACATTCCAACGAAAACCGAAAGCACTCGCGGACAGCCGATATTGCATAGTTGTCCAGCTTGGGGGTGGGACAAGGGGCTAACAACTCCGCCCCGTAAAGTATAAAAATGTTGCAAAATGTCACGAGGCAGCATTAGATTTGGACGGGAAAGTAAAATCAAGTGTGAACAAGATTTTTCTACATAAAATAATAATATTATGAATTAAGAGAGTAGCATTTGTTAGTGGTAGGATGTCATATAGTACAGTGATAAGACGTCTTAGGTGTGATATTTTTCGAATGTGCGTGCCCGAACTGAGAATGAAAGCGATGACTTGACATATACGGTAAGGAGTTAGAAGAGCATACAGTCGATCATTTCGCTAAGTAACACTGGGAAATTTTATTAGGACATTTAAAAACCAAATTGGAAGGGAAGATATTTTCAAACTGACAATTGAGAAAGAGAGATCAGGGTAGGGACAAGCGAAAGGGTCTTCTGAACGTGGTAAAAACTTTCGGCTTCCATGAAATGTGTGGAAGAATAGCTAAGGAACTATTTGCTTTTAAAGACGACCTCTGCTCCATGGAGTTAGCTTAAACTAGGAACCAAATTGTTACTGTTGCTCTAAGAATAACCTTCCCTAAGCCGAGGGGCCGCTGCCGCTAGCAGTGTTCACCGGAATGGTCAACAAAGCTTGGGCACAACTCGACTCATAGTAGTGTGTGTGTGTGTGTGTGTGTATACATATATATATACACACAATTTCTAGGGGCAGAAAAAGTTGAATTCGAGTAGAAACCAGCGTTTATAATTGGTTTTTATGTGTATAACACGATACAGAAAAGTCGTCATTTAATTCTGAAGTAGCTTTCATAAACGTAGCAAGTTAAACAGAAACGACGCAGAAGGAAGCATTTTCGCCCCACGAGGATTGATTAAAATGACCAGGAGTCTGACCTTTGAAGATCCCGCCAGCTGCCAGCGAAAACAGTAGTAATCCGAGCCCGAACAAAGTTCATCGAAAATCTAGTCACTAAGATTTGTCGAAGTAAAAGCAAAACAACGCCTTTCTTAAACGAGGACTGCCTGTAGTCTTTATTTTGTAGGAAAAATTTAGCAGATACAGGACCTCAGTACTAATACTATCTAAACATAACAGTGGGAAAATTTTATCCCAGCCCATGTTTGTATTGCAACTCCATAGAAGAAATTTCCGTGAGCGAGCAGTCGTTCAGCTAGTCAAAATTCCCAGCCATTCAAGGAAACCGAAATTTCATTGCCATGTTTGTACTGGTCTCTATCCTGGGTCAAAAGAACCCGGTCTATATTTTTCTAACCTAAGTATTTTAAATCCATTTTAATATTGCCCTCTTATCCACACTTAGATCTTCAAAGCAGTGCCTTTACTTCAGATCTTCCGACCAAGACTTCGTATTTCTCTGCTACCCCATATATGCCACAATACCCCGCACTACTCATTTTCTTTAATTTGATCATCCTAATTACATCTTGCCACTCTTTCAGAAGAGTCCTACCGAGTGTGTATGTCTAATTGTCTAATGTCTAGAAACTTCAACAATGAGGCGGCCTAGTCCCGAATTGGGCTGGTGGGCCACAGAAAGAAAAATTATATCTTCTGAGGAGTACAGCTTAAGATTATGAAGTTCCTCTTTATGCAGTATTCTTCCTGTCGCTTTCTACCTTTTATATTGTAACAGGTAATTCATGGGAGTCAGGATAGTGTAGTTGGTATAGTGACTAGGATGCAAACTGTTTATGCAAGGACTCTTATTTCGGCAGGCACAAGGGATTTATCTCTTCACCAAAGCTTCCAGACGGGCTCTGCAGCTCCTCAGCCTCCTATTCGATTCGTATGGGGGAATCCTTCCTTGTGGGTTAAGCTGGCCGCTCACCTGGATCTAACGCCCAGCTTAAGAATGAGTGCCCCTATACCTCCTTTCCCCGATAGACAATCATTTCACGTGCACGAACAACTTTGATTTTTGTTTCTTAAATGTAGTTTATGGTTACGAAATTTGTCTCATAGCTACTGCTAATTTGAAATTGATAGCATGTTACATATGCAGTTTCAGTTTTCTCACGTTTGTGTTTATATTTCGTTAACTTATGATGAGTATGTCATTGGCCACATATACTAAAAATAACTGTATTTCATCCAGGAATTGCCAGGATAGTTAATGCATTTTGCGTTATTTATTTAAAATAAGAAGAAGGTGACGATAGAGTAAGAAGAAGTGAAGATTTCAGTATTCTGAGATGTCACGTAGTGTTGCGTGGTAAATATTCACAGACGTTTCATTTTCGAGGCAGTACGCTCTTTCGAAACATCAGTAATTATTTACCAGTAGGTACGACGTAATTGAATGGGTAGCGAGGTTCTTTCCGGGGGTTAAAGCGGTCGGGGCGGTACGTTAGCACTCACCTCCACCTAGTACCAAGGTTAATAATGTGTAGACCTATGCCTCTGTTCTCCCTGTATGCCTTCATGGCGTGGAAAGGGAAGGCTTTGCATTTTTTACCTTTTCTTACGATGTAATATCCTAGAAGACTTGGATCTTCACCAGCACCGCTGCGAGAGCATCAAATCTCGCTTCAGACCATTTGAAGTGACGAATATAATTTAAACCGCTCATGTTAAGTGTGTAACTTGAACAAGCTGAGGAAATACTGTATATCGTAGAAACATGACAACACTGCTCTGGTCATCTGTAGTTACAGACCCTGCTGGTTAAAGAATATCCCCTCCTTTCTATCTACACCTATCCGCATCATAGTTCCAAAGGCCGCAAGCACAGCAGGAAAAATGGCGGGAAGCGTAAGCAACTGACGCTATACACTCCGCACCAACCAAACTACACCTCCCACAGGTAGAAGAAAGATGGTGAAGAGAATAACCATAACTTTTCGTACAGGAAAATCCCCACATTCCCACTCGTCAAGAGATCTGTGGACTGAACACTCAGATCTCAGGTGCCGTGGAGACAAAGGTTTCCGTCCAGCAATGTTAGAGAAGCGATGCAGCTGACGAATGCAAAGAACTGTATCAAGAAGGATGTTATTTTCGATATCAGCGTTTGTACATATCATCCCGTTTATGAGTACAGACGGTTAACTGTAGGTCTAATTCGATTCCGTACCTGAAAATTTACGATGACTGACAGATACATAGCTTGGCTGTAAAATTCTGTATTTAAACAGGTGGTCGGTCCCGAGTTTCTTTATTATGTTCAGTTCAAATTTTCCTTGTTTTTCAAAGACCCAACCTGTATCTGTTTTTAGGTATGGATGAACTTGTACTCCTGTCGTCCCTTACTTTCTATGGGCGTTACACTGTGGAATGCGAGGAGATTATAAATGGAAGCATTACTCTGTATGCGTCACCTCACGAAAGGACCACTTTGGAAAATGAGAAATAATAGACATGTCTGAATTAGTGTTTGGCAGTGTTTTCGAGGATGAGAACTGGATTAAATTGATGAGGGACTGGGTCCGACGGACAGCAATAACAGCATCTCAGACGATGACGTTTGCTGAAGATGGGTAAAAAGTATTGGCTGATGCTTATAGGTGATACTATCCAGTATTCCAGACAAGCTCGCTCAACTGCCACGAGCAAATTAATGCTGGCGGGTCTTTTCCTCGGTCTAAATTTAGAAATATGGTCCAGTTATTTATTCTTTGTCCATTTAACGATTCTTTTGGTTGCTTAGATCAACCTAGCTCCATTCTGGTCTTTTCGGGCTTTCCAATTAAAATGTGTACCTTATTCATCCTTTTTTGTCGAGTGATTAAAATATCAGACTAATAAACATTACCAACAATGTATGTGGCCCGATTCTTACACAGTTAAGTATGTACGAAAACATTGTTTTTGCTTTTGTTCTTCACATTACAATTCTAGCGTGACAGAATATACATTTCAGTATTTTTATTTACTTAACTGATTTTGTAATCGCGTGACATTCGTTTAAAGAAAAAGAATCCAAAATGACTCACAGCGAATAGTAGCAATAGATAATGGCAAAAAAACTTGCCCGTTCAGGTTGCATGAACCAGCTTTACTGTGAACTTTCTAGACATCATCGCGTGATACAAATCTTCAGATACAAATTTGACTGTGCTTGTACGTAGAGTATGGTACCTATAAGAGTATATCGGAAATGTGACTGAATTATTTCTTCTGTATTAACATTAAAATTCGCTTATTTGTGCCCAAAGACTGTGTTTGTGTGTTTCGTAGACGTCTCCAATACACCTTGTTTTCCTAAAGAGCAAGCCGGTTGATCTTGTAATGAAGATGTAGGAAATGAATATTTAAATATTATTTAGATATTCTTTCGGCCTTAAACTGTTAATAGCTTCCTCCGAAAAGCATGTAGACACACATAACAACAAGTATGTTAGCTTTAAAATTACTGTACTGAAGCGTCCTTGACCTTCGCGTTTCTTGGTTCACTTGTTTGTTTCGCAGACTCCATCAGAAAATTTGATACAGCTTGTTCTGCAACAACTGATGATGCAGATAAGACAAGTTAATTCTTTCCTTGCTGGTTTTAAATAATCATTCTTCTGTTAATTCATTTTCATTCTGACTTTCAATACTGATTGTTAAGAATCCACGAAGACATCTGTTCTTCTCCCTAACTAAAGGAGACTTTTCTGTAGCATTCTTCATTCAGTGTTTGCAGTGTAGTTAGAGAGAATATGATTATGACATTCAGACTCTGAGGCTATTTTAATGTTGTCCTAAGTCGTGTATTCGTCAGTTGCGTAATTATTTTCTGAGGTCTCTTAACACCATGTTGGATTTTTTGTACACGTCCCCACATGACCTAACCCATGAATGTATGAATAGCCATGTGTAGTTCCTGATACGCACGTATGCTCGTGGGACGCTTGCATTGGCATGTAGTAGTAGTTCCCTGTGGCCTGACGGATCTGCAATCCTTGCGTACACCTATACAGACGGAGTAGTAGTGCATGCACAATGAACTGCAAGGGAGTGGTGGCAGCAGACGCGCTTTGTGAGGATTGAAAAAGAGTAGGAGAATGAGAGAAAGTCTTGGCAGGAGGAACACATCAGGCCGAGAGTCTGTTACGTCGGTTTGGTTTACGGATATTCCCAGATATTATACAGGACCTGAAAATTATTCACTAACTGGATGTTCAGGGAGCAAGAATATTGAAATGTTAAGCCTGTGAAAAGGACGGTGGGATTTTGATTTTGTGATTAACTGTGAATTGCGTAGTTTGGAAGAGATATTTGGTGGACTCTACAGCGAAGATATTTGATTTTGATGGCTTGAAACTCTGGAGGGCTGAATGAGAAGGATTTATCTCTGAAAGCCTATGTCGATGTGTCCAGTGGGCGAACTTCACGCAGTGACTAGCTAGCAAGTCCGGCAAATGTATAGGTGCCACGTGCTATAATATTAAAAACCAAACGCATTTGCCGACAGAGTGTATCTTAAGGGTATCTTATGATTGTTAGAATAAACCGTATTGATCTGTTCGTGTTTGTAATAGAGACGAAGTGTGTTTTCAGAGAGAAGTGGGAACTTGAACTTTAAAATCTTATTTAGATGAACTTCATTCGTGCGTTAGGGAGAGCTTCAGGCTCTCCCTTATTTTTTATAGCTGTCGCTGTCCTTCAGAAGGTGAGATGTTTTCTGCCGAAGGGAATCAGGAAACCTTCCAGGCTAAGGCCGTCCGGGTCGGATCCGAAGCGGGTTCTCTGGATTCGGAGCAAGACTTACACTCGTATATCGTCACGAACTGTCGAGATGAAAGTAAACATATGTCAGCTGTTCTGCTGAAGCAAGGCAGGTACTGAATGTTTTTTACCGAGTTTAAATCAAAATGTTTTTTCTTCCATATCTTTATTTCTGGTTAAGTATTAATGAAGTACTAGTCATGTGAGACCTGGATGAAACGCCAGAAATATGTTGGATGTTATTATGAAGAGTTCCAGTGGGAATTATTTAAGAGTCGTTCTACTGGGGGAAAAGTGACAGTTTATGATGCGTAAAATGGTGGAAATTTTAAGACAAATATTTTCAAGACTCAAGGTGACCATGGAGTTTCAGTTAACACCTAAGCGATGAAAGACCTCTTCAAGGTATTGTAGAGATTATAGTATGGGTGAGCAATTTCAAAAATAAATTGTAAATGTGGATAATATTAACATTTTATTATCGTTCATGTAACTGTTCTTGAATGTTTAAATGCACTTATTGCCCTCTGTATACCGTACCTAGGAAATACAGAATGTGAGTATAAAATTACACATACTCTGCTTGTCTTAAATTCTCCATTTTCCAGAAGCATGACAGAGTAAATTAACACCGCATTTCAAACATGATCAATGGAATTTATTAAGTCTGGCAACGCAGCCTTGACTTGATGATAGGTTCAAGATCAAGAACCATGACCAAGACAGAGAGAGATGGGGCTAGTTAAGAGCGTCAGGAGATTCAGCAGTTGTCCAGGCCAGTCTAGCCAGTACAGCGTTTCGAGAAAGCAAAAGAAGAATTTTCCCTTTTCCGTTCCCCCCACAGACCCGTTTATATACGACGCTCACAAACCACATAATTACAGACTAGGATGAAATGCTATTGGTCGGTGGTAGAGAAAAAATATACCCCTAGTTCTCCCCCACTTTTTCCGTCAATCCTAAGTGCCCCCCACCTCTGCGATTTTCCAGTGTATGGACCGCCTATCTGTAAGAAAAATGAGCATCGTGCACGGATTGGGATTTTTTGAATCTGGGCGACCGTTGGACGAAGACGTACGCAGGTACTATATCTTTTCATCTGTCGCAGCTCTACCCCACAGTCTTTTTTTTTCTTATGTTTGAGTTCGTCAGTCCCTTGAGCGGGTTGGCTGTGAAATATTGTGCGTGTGTACATTGCAGTAGGATTTTTCGCGATAAACGAAGAACATTTACGTTAAACTTGCTGTCATTGCATTTGTCAAGCAGATTTCCTGTTTAATGCGTTACATTTGTATTTTACAAGTGAGTAACTAGCAGATACCCTTCACCTGTGGGTTTGTAAGTGTATAGCCGTAGTTTTTTGATACAGCAATAAGCCGAAGCAGGGGGATGTTCTACCACTGCGACGAAGTGAGCCACGTATAGACAGTGCAGCTCATTCAGAGAACAGTAACTCCATTCTTCAACGCTGCACCTGAAGAGGAAATGCCTTATCATTGTGATACACTACCTCTACTTGGATGTGTGAGAAATTCGGTGGTATTCTTCAGTACTAATCATTTTCGTACTGTTTAGCGGTATGTGTATTTCTGAACTATGTCAAATGCGGCAATGCAGTTTGTGTGATATCTTGGAAGAAAGGGGAGTTCAGTAGCAAATTGGGTTCGTCCACGTCTATCGAGGTAAGTACCATAATATCTGTTGTGAACATGTTTAACATTTGTAGTTTGTTCGCAATGAAAATTTGCTAAGATTCTTCCATCAGCATCGTCATGTTCGTCAGCACATAAGAACTCAAAAATTGTTTAATAGGCGTTGGTGAAATTTTATAGTGTGCAATTTGAAGATTTGTCAGTACATACTCCTAACAGTTGCGGGTAACATTGGACTGTAATATATTGTGTGATGACTTGCATGCAAGTGTACGTGCATATCGAGCATAGGTCGGTAAACATTTATCGGAGAGTTTTAACAGTAGCTTGAAAAAGGTGCACACATTTTATGAGTAGTGTGCCGGCCCCCCTCCCCTCACGTTATGGCTTGTAGTTTTCCAGAAAATTAAGCAAATGGGAGAAGGTTCCAGAATTGTGACCATAATTCAAAATTTTCTAACTTGCGACTTGAATGTGTCTGTTGTGGTAGGCTATATGAAGCAACTGAAGAAGTCTGTAATTTCCGACCTTCGGGAAAACCATTTTCCCGTTTACATTCTGTGGCGGCCATTTGCTTTTACCACCTACAATATGGGCAGTGATAAGGGTATTTAAAATTTAAATAGCATGTTACGTAATTAGAAGGATGAAATTAAATGCGTCGATACTTACAGGTTTAAAAAGAGTTGTTACGCCATTCGTGATGATTTTCTGTGCAGAATTTCAATTCCGTTGTTGTTTCCCAGTAGATTTTTAATTAAATATTTTAATTTTAGGTCGATTCATCCCCATTGTGCTTGAGGTAACAAGAATCACACTAGATTCAGTGTTGTGTTCGACTGAGCCCGCTGAAATACTTTAATGTCCTTTCCCATTTCAAGAAATGTTGGAGATTCACTAATATTGTAAGGCAGGCCTAAGTAACAATAATCCAGTACGGGGTTTAAGTACTCTTGCTTGCATTTACCTTACGCAACGTTATGAAAAACCTATACTAAATAAAAATAAAACAAGAAATGGTTAAACCCCCAGAAGAACCAATATCTCAGAACATAATTCAGATTATCGCACAATTACAGGACGTCCCCCTCGGGGCCGAACAGCAACATATTACAGAATCATCACTTTCACCTTCAAGTACTACACACTGATTTTAATTTTTAACTATACAATTGTAAACCCATATTTGCATTACTTTTTGTGTAGCCTGTTTCTGCTTGAACAAGTTTAATGAAGTCCTTTTTACGAAAAATGTAAAGTTTATATCTCAACTGTATACACATTTGTTTGTAGTTTACATGATAACTTTTGTTTAGTAATCTAATTTCTCACGAATATGGCTTTTTGTACTTAAGCCGACCCATGTTGCATTAAATTTATATAATAATGTAACATAAAACTTGGTTGTGACTGATGGTCTTCACACCCGTATTTTGTTCTATGCTGTGTTTTTGACGCGCTCGAATTCTCTTTGTTACAAGCAGGCCTGCTACACACTGGTCAGCAATATCAAACCTGAGAAGCTGTTGCAGGGACAAAAACCTGTGGCATTTGCTTTGCATGTAAGTGTATTTGATGCGCCGCCATGTTTTTCGTAAGAAACGTTCAGTCACTGCAATTCGAGTGCAGTAAAGGAATGTTCAGCCTTCAGCTGTGTGGCAGAGACTACTGTGTTAGCTTTTACGTTTATAAAGCAAATTGTTTACGCTCTTGTAGCAGTATGTAATTTCGGTTACTGCTTGTATGAACTACTTACACGAAATATATTTTTCGAAATTAATTTCAGTAGAATATAGGGACAATGTTAATTATGGCTAAACATAAGATGCTTTGGGCCCCAAACCCCTACCACTAGCCTACAGTACTACAGGTAAGTTACAGGATTTTCTTGTATTTGTGTATCATTTATGGCACTCAGTCTCGAAAAGGTTCGTCATACGTGCTCCTTGGGCAGAAGAAATCAGGAATGGTAGAAAAACAATGAAGTTGCTTTTTTGTAAGTGCACTGTATTTGCAACAGTCATCAGTGTATCGTGAGTAATGTGAGTCTAAGTTTATACCCGATGTTCAAAGCGGTCCAGACATGTCGACGTTTTACTCAGAAAATACGTATAAATGTAAGGATATCTTTGATAGGTGGAGTCACTAAAATCTTACCATTTCGTGCGACGGCAGGCGTGAAGAAATTAAGATTACATTGGACTTGGCGGAAATCTTGCTGTTATTTGGTCCAGGTTCTTTTCTCTTACCATTAGCTGTTTAAGCATTAAAGTATAGGTGGAACTATAATGTTGCCTGATGTATTATATGGGTGTGAAACTTGGTCTCTCACATTGAGAGAAGGATGTAGGCTAGGAGCGTTCGAGAATAGGGTGCTGAAGGAAATATATTTGGACCTAAAGGCAGGAAGTAAGAGTAAATTGGAGAAAATTGCATGACTTCCTTCCATGGGTTGTACTCCGTACGAAGTATTATGTGGGTGATAAGATCGAAGAACACTATATGGACTGTGCATGTGTCCGTGTGGGAATGAAGAAACGCCTGCCTTGTTTTGGTGGGGATACCAGTCCAACTGTATTTACACAGGTTGTGTCATTTATTTAAATGAGTCACGTAACTCGTTTCGACGCCCGTGACTGAATAATGATCAGTGTACTACCTGATTTGATTCATAGATTTTTGGCTGTGTTATTTCTTCTGCTATGTTGTACACTCCAAATGTGTAAATTTTATAGGCCAGTTTTAAGTGTTTTAGGTAAGAATAAAACTATGCATGTACAGTGCTGTAACACCCATAAACACTTTTAAAGTGAATTAAAATTGGTATCTTGCGTTAGTTGTAGAGGTAATGTGTTTGTGGTAGTAATTCAATTTGTACATATAGTTTAGACGAATTTCGCTTTGTAAAGGGTTCAAAGGCTTAACGAGAACTTTTCGTTGTACGCCAGAGTCACAACTGAAGGGGCAGGCCGCCGGATATACCGGTGCGGTCCGGGTGTTAATTCCACGAACAGAGACATAGAAGTATTTTAATTAGTAAACGTTTGTAAATCATTAGGTGCCTTCCACATTAAAACATTTACATCTAAACTTCTAAATTATTGTGATACGTACTGGAGCAGATGTTTTGTTTGCAGGTTATTGCAATAAGATCAGCTCGGCCGACAGTGCGTATATTAATGCCTGTGTATCAGTTCTTCGTGATCTGCTGCCTGTGGACTTGAAATATTTCGGTTGCTAGAATTGTTTTAGTTTGAAGTGAGATAGCTTTATTTTGATTGTCTTCCACTCCTTCGTACGTAGTCCAGTAACCTCCACGCCTACCCTACTCACCATAAACAGTTCCATGATCTGTATACACGCCATCCCTACGCTCACTAGTGTGGTACGGATGCGGAATTTTATCAGTGACCTGCACCTCTTTATATTTTTCATTCCGTGTATTGTCGGTAACCAATTTACAACATTCAGACCAACTAAATGCACAGTACGGTTTCCCTTACCTACACGCCAACTCTTACGCCGTACCGACTGCCTAACATTCGCAGAAGTCCATGTTTCGATATTGCTCGTCGGTTGCAACGAAAGCAAATGCCCCGCTCTGCAAGCATGAAACGTGATCTTCCCTCTTTTTCAAAGCTTGACCAGAGTCCACCTACCCGTCGGCCGGTGACCCGCAGAGCGGAGCACGTGGTGTTAGTTCCCACGGACGATAATGTGAAGGTATTTGCATTGACAGGAGGGTGCGTGTGGAAGTCTCTCGCAGTAGGATGTCCATAGCCGAAGGACGTGTTTTGGAGCTTAGTTATAGTCCTAAAGTTCCTATAAACATGTGTCAGGTGTAGGCTTTTACGAGTTCAAGCTGCTGACGAAGTAATTGTAGGAGTAAGTCACCTATCATTAATTGTGTGGCATTATCTTACATCTGCAGAATTGTAAATTATACTGTTACACCGTAAATAATAAAGAAATGTTATGAAGCTATATTTTATTACATTTTGAAGATTAATAAATTAATACACATTTTCGTAAACATGAAATGTATTATTACACAGCAAGTTCTGCAGTTTTATGCAGCAGTTACTAATGACTATAGTAATGAAGCAGTTGCTATTAATGACCTCCCAGGTTATCTGTGCACAGTGTGGCGCGACGTGAACCTAAAGTAACAAACCTCAGCACATCGAAATTAGTGTTCGATTGTACTGCACGCACCCGTGACTTCATACGCCTCCAAAGGAGTTGGGTGAACCGGTAGTCGAAAAATTCGTCCGTACTGCCCAATCCAACGGTTTTGATTATAAAAATGTCGATTGGGAAATTGTGACCCAAAACATGAGGGGCTGCGCCATATTGCTGCAGCTGTAGCCATGTAGTAGACCTTGGGCCGGCAACCTTTTGACACGTGTGGAGTGCCTTCGACTTGCACCTTCATAACTCGGGCAGCTTGTGTATGATACAGTGATAAGACAAATGGCAGATTTTTTAGAAGAAATGAGAGACGAAGGTGTAGCATGTGCAATTTTCAAGTAGGCTGCCATAAAGTTTCTGTATATTTCTCTCTGAAAGTATTTTTCAGAGTGACATTCTTCTGCAATTGCGTTAACTCCATTTGCACCTGCAGTGGAACCTAATTAGTGCGAATGGCAAAAGGATTTCGGAACATTCGGACTGCAGTAAGCCTCTTACGAAAGCCAAAATTCTGTCAGAGACTGATGCATTTATCCTACAGTTTCTACGGGCGGTCTGAACGGTTTGGAGAAGAGATAAATTCATGCGCTTGTCGGGAATAGAACCACGATCCCACGATTGTCTAGTCTGTAGCCTAGCCATACTGATTACACACTAGTAACAGAATTTTTAATGCAATATAATGTAGTTGAGTTTCAGGTTTAAAAGGCGCGTGTGTCACTAAACATCGCCCTTGAGGAGGATAAACAACTTGAGACACTAATGCAGTAATGTCATGATTATTTCATTACATCACTGAATGGAAACTGTGCTTTAAACTCCAGTTTTCACAGGATCGTTTAATAAGAAGAAATTTTTTGTGTATTCTCATTTCCACCATTCTTTTATATTAACTTTCTCCTGCAACATAGGTTTAAGCTCGAAGTTCACCAGTAGCAGCTGCAGTACCGGTTGTTTCGGATGGCTGTGTTTCTGGTGCATGTGAAAATTTATTTATCCATGACTAGATCCACACTCATCCACAGCAAACGGTGGAGTTCATCCATGTGTCTGTCACACTGCTAGAATTTGATGGTAGTCTGGTTCTGTCCAGTGTCGGAGCAGTGACGGTTGCTACTCTGACGGAGTTCGGCGTTAACTGTTGATTTTAAAATGCGTAGAAATATATGTCTTGTACTTCCTGAGATCCAGTCTTGGCGAGTCCCCCGCGCCAGCACAGATCAGAAGATTGTGGTCTTTTTTATCCCTTGTTATTTGTTGTCTCGATATTTAGTACGTTCTTAAACATAGGAGAACTTTTGCATGTGTACTTCCTGATTTCAAAGCGGTGTCACAAACATCAGTGTCAGTTTTGGAGTCGAGTGATGAACCTTTCTTATTGCAGAAGTATCTTAGATTTTACGTCCCATCTATACGCGTGTGTAATCGTACTAACGACTTTCCATAAACAAGGTGGCTCACAACTCTGCATTTTTAGATATATAAATATGTATCATCAAAACCACATAAATATGAACACTTGGGCTAAGTGATACTTAAAGCTCATTATTTTAAGAATTTCTTTCGGACTTCTGCATTTTTTTGAAGTGGGACTTGTCTTGGAAAATGATTTCATGAGGTCCAAGTGATATCGTCTGCTCTGTACGTTAATGTTCTCAACCCATTTTAACTAATATATTGGCTACCGTGCCTGTGACTATATTGTACTAGTAATTGTTATTACAAATTTCTCCTGATCTGTAGCCTGCATAGATGTATAACTATCTATGTAATTTATTTAAAGTGTAAGACTTGACTAATTGAAAGTATTCATGTATGACTATATATAGTATGCCTGCTAGTTGTTAATAATTCATCTTTTGTCGTAAACAGTCCCTGTACCTCGACTTGGGATTGTGTGTCACAGTTTAAAAAGAGAATGACATCGTGGGTAACAAGGATCGATGCAAAGATGTATCGAAGAGTCACTGAAATGTATTCACATGATGTAAACATTAGAGAGATGGGAAGTGACGGGTCGGTGAGTAGAATGAAAAAATTAAATGTGAGTCGTACAGAGTGTCCACCTGAACGCGGAGCCCACTCATAGAATTGTATTCTTGTAACTTCACACTCATTCGAGCGTGTGTTGTAAATGACGTCCTTCAAGTCTCAGACATGCCTGGACTTCTTGCACAACTAAAATTTTGTGGTTTCAGCTATGCAGCTTTGTGGCTTCTTGTACAGGTCACGTTAATACCACCGGTTTCCTGGAATAAGCGTACTACAGATTTTTGTGGACAGGCTTCTGTTCGCAATCCAGTACCTTCTAATGTTTTTTTTTTCTGGAAGAACTTGTAGTAATCGTTCTAGCTCCTTCTTTAACGGGGAACTTCTTGTCCGAAATTTGTTCGTTAGTCGATATTTTATTGATTTGGAGGGAGCCGAAACACTGTAAAACCAATTCCTATTTTGCTGCTACATTGTATGGGTTGTCTTCCTTACATAGTTTTTCACAGTAAATAAAACGCTATTACACTTCACCGCATATTCATAGACAACAAAAATAATTTATATCAAAATAAATCTCAGTGTTGCATTGTACTTATTTTCAGGAAACAGAAGACATTCATGCCTGTTACACACAGCACACGAAACTGGACTGTCAGTATCATTCATGAATCATTGTAACCGAACACACGGCGATAAGACTACCAGTAGTGTGTCTTGTAGAAACCGACAACAGGGCTGTGCTTGTGAGTTCCGTTTTGAAGTGGATTCTTTGTATACACTAGTAGTAGTAGTAATAGTATTGATGGTAGAGATATGGGTCTGTTAGAACAAAATGATTTATCAGGTGCTGCAATCGGCCTGCATTCATTTACAAGGATAGGAGCCCGAAATCCAGCGTCTTAATCATCTGGCCAACCTGATTATTTGTACCAAACTTATTAAGGGAAGGTGCTGAGGAGCTGTTATTTCGAAGATCATTTGCTTGAAGAAGAGTGAGATCTAAACGGTCTTGCGGTATCTTGAGACAGGGTTCCCTCACCTGGGTTAACATATTTGTTTCTTAAACGTTTATTATGAAATATAATTAGTAGGTCTAAATTGCACAAAAAAGTGTGAACAACCGTCAATAGTAGGCCCGTATGTAACACATGGCTTCAAGGGTGCTTGACTCTTGACACGTGCAAAGGCCAGTCGCACGCTCAATGGCACCCAAATACATAACTGGTTAGTATAAAGAGAGAGATAGGATGGTCATTGACGACGGGCTAATTAGAATATAAATTACTTTCATCAAGTTGATTAGAATAATGAACTAGCCTGCGTATTTTAATAAGCGGTATCAAATTTAAATGAAAAGGTACTACCCTTGTTACGTACCTTTCGCATTTTCAACATTAAGTTGTCATGTATTAATAGTTAACAATGGAGAATCACTTTCTTAGAAAGACATTCAAAAGTAAGTACATTTAGCAAGTTTAATCAACTTTAGTATTTAACTATACGTCCTGTTACTATGACCTTTCGGTAAATCGTTTTAAAAAGTGCACGTCTAAATTCGAAAAGTCAGCGCTACTTTCTGTATGAAAGATCAAGAACACTTCTTGCAAACAAAAATCGACATTTTTGTGTAATTGACACGATTGTAGTTTCAGTACTGTATTCGTACGTATTAAATAATGGCCTTCAAAACAAAACTCACAAAATTGCCATTTTGTTCAATGCTTCCATGGTAGAGATCATTATCAAGGGTGGATCATAAAATTTAAGTATTTAATTCACTACTTATGCAAAGAAAGTAGTTGTTGAGCTACTTGAAAATATCTTTCAAAATCGATAATTTCTTTATTCTTGTTCTTCTAAACTTTATGAGAGTTTTATGATCAGTTTCGTTAAGTGTGCTGTGTGATGGTGCTGTCAGTTATTAAGATTAAGTAACCTCGGTGACATAAATATACAGCACTGATGGAATGATATTGACAGGCAAAACCGAAACACTAAGAGAAAACCTGTCCCAGTGCCACTTGGTGTACCACGAATTCTACCTACACGGGCCTTGGATTGAACCTGGGCTTCCGCGGTGAGAGACCGGTGACTGAGTTATGGCAAGGCCAGGTCTGTTGTAAATTCTGTAGTCAGCTCATGTAGCCTGGCGCTGAACATGATCTGCTTTCTTATTTTCTTACAACTTGCGTTTCTGTACAGACGGGTTCCTGAAGAATTAATATATCCATCAGTCTGAAATGCGCGCATACAAATAGCCTTTATACATAGCGTAGTTCAGTCTGCCTGACTTTCAATTGTCCACCTAAACAAAGCACTGCATATCAGAAAGAGTGCCTGTTCAAGGCGCTGAGTAACGTGACATGCTAAAGGAGTGGCATCGTGGGGCTTGAAAACGCGTCACATCTTTAGCTATATCACGCCAAGAAACACGACGTTCCAATGAATGTGTGTGTCCATTAAGTCTGAAGCTGAATGACAACTAGCAACTTGCCGAACCCACAGGGATTCAGAAGTTATCTACGTGATTAAAAAAAAAGGAGATATGTTTAATGTGTGTGTTTGTTCTGAAAACTTTCCTTTCAGTCTTAGTGAATCAGACTGTAACCTTTTCTAGATACAAGAAGTAAAGTGACTGCCGTGCTTTATCATACGGTGTGTTGTTGGGTCTGACTGTATAGGGACATGGAATGGCATTCATCGAACCTTTGCTGAACCCGCAACAATTCAGGAACAGTATGCATGACTGAATGTGCAAACTAAGCAAATTTATTGAATATCTGCATTTGTCTAAGGAGTGTTTTATTTTCACAGTTAGATTCTGAAATTAATTTGACGCAAACGACCTTGTACGTCTATACGAGGAGTATGAAGAGAAAACAAAAATATTTAAGCAGACTCTTTTAGCTTTCCTTTTTCACTACAACGTTGTGAAGCATGTCACTAATCTTTATTATAATGCGTAGAAATTCAGTTCCTACCTTAGAAAACAACGCGCTTCTATTACAAGTATCCTATTAATCTGTAATGCTGTGGAGGGAAATACGGGTGTTCGCTCTTTATTCCGACAACTGTACAGATAATAGTGTCTCTTTTATTACGTTCAGTTTCAAAGTAGGTGTTGCGTGTTGTGGCCACTGTGCATTAGAGCGCTATTTCCTCCTTATAAGAGATAATTTTGCACTGTTTTTCTTTGAGTTTGTCCGCGGAAGAGAATTTGAGGACAGTCGTCTGTTTGATACAAGTTACTTAGTACGTAGTGTTTGTGCTTGAATTTATTACAATGAAAATAATTATTGCTCGGTAATGAACTTTATATTAGCTTAGTTGTGCCCACGACACATTTCCACTTTCAAACGTTTACCTCCTTTTTATTACAACCACTTGCATGTCTTGTTATTGTTCACTGCCCCTTGTTGCAAGGAATTGGTCCTAATGTTATGTTTTAGCCAGAATATCTGGGCATATACTGTGATATTACAACTAGAGATGGTCGTCTGGGTCATGACACCACGCAGTCTGTTAGACGGTACTAACTTTACGGAGGAACTCGTAGCCGACATCTTCAGGGTAGAAGTGGCGGTGTCAAAACTTACGGTTGACTGGGCAGGCCAAACATCGATAAGGCCTCGTGTGTAACTTGTTAATCCACGTACTACAACTTGAAAATATTTGTCGACTTGATGTTTTATAGGCCTTTACTGTAGACTTATTGACCGGATAAAAATCTGAGACTCTAAACTTCCGAGTACCAGATCGACTAGTATAAATGCCAAACCGCAAACTTACGACACCTTGACACTTGAACAACTTGACGCAAGTCATGCAGGTAACATGTCTCCCTGGGATTTTTCCGTGGTATTTATTTGTAGATAGTATGTTTAATGACGCTATCGCCAAGTAACGTTTGAACCTTTCACTGCTTATAAGTGCTGGGATATGGCGTCAAATGGTCGGGAAATTATGGAATAACAAATTGGAAAACATGGAAGCGTGGTCTGAGATGCTATTCCAGGATTTCCTGGAATGACTAAAAACCACGAATGCCTACAGTTAACACAGTTGTTTCAGTTGAGATTCGAAGCCGGCACCTCCCCAGTACAAGCTCTACCACTGGAGCCAAGTTAACTCGCTTTCCCATTGCATCAAGATTATCTTGGCGCACGCGTATCCTGTCCCGGATGCACAGTGTAACCTTGAGAATGCGATAGAGTATTGACATTCAGTAAGCTGCAGCAAAATCTCATTTTTCTGATGACGAAAACACACTGACGCGATGATCAAGGTAGAACACGTGCGCTGCTTGAAGATGCTATTTTTCAACATGCAGTTGAAACTTGAATTTCGTGAACCTCCATATGCAGGATTTCAACCACTTATGAACCAATTTTAACTCTCTGAAGGACAAAATTGCTGTATATTACACAAAAATTTAAGTTCGTACATCACAGAATACGGTGTGCTGCCATTTGAAAGCACAGTCGGTAAATGATGTGTAGGGAAACATTGGCTATGTATTGTGAGAATCATGTCATGCACCTGCATACACTTGTACGGCAAAATGCAGAGATCTTGGTGTTGAACCTAGCGGTACAACCACTACGCTTTAAAGGGTTAGTAACATTGTTTCGACAATTGTGGGTGGTTCCAACGATCGGATGCTTTTTATGATTTCTGGGGTTATTTCATATTTCTGTTACTAGTATTTCATAAGTTGTGGAACCAACTATGTGTTTTACATTCAAAATTGAGCGCAACTCATATATCCTTACACGTACATTATTTTCGCTCTAAGAGTATACGTGGTATTCCATCGTTACGGGATTGGACACTCATAATAAGGATTGACGACATCCGATGGATGTCTGCATGCAAATACAACAGTAACTTACATTTTTTATAAAACAGTATTTTATGAAAACTAAATGATAGACAAACTCTTTTTTTTCCACGGCCCAACAGCTCCAAGTGGGCCAGGCAGTCCTTATTATGGACGCTTCACGATCACACCCAGACACACCCCGCTCGGTAGAACTCGTCTGGACGAGTGGTCAGTCCGACAAAGAGACTTCTACCTGACAACACTCACAAGAGAGAGACATCCATGCCCGCGGCGGGATTCGAATCCACAATCCCAGCAAGCGAGCGGCTGCAGATCCGCGACTTAGACCGCGGGGACACTGGGCTCGGCAAACAAGCTCATTACCTTTTAAATTTTAATATTCTAATTAATTAGTAAATTAGTAAGTAAAATTGTCATTAGTCCGATTTATTTAGCTTTTTTTTTATTGTGTAAAGGTAGGGTACACTACGTATTTCGGTCCTACCGGACCATCGTCAAGCTGTATATGAAAGTAAATGTGTAAATATTCCATACATACTTCTTGTAGGATGGCACATACTTTGTTACAATTTTTGACTGTATATAAATACTTACTCACTAACTTAAAATACAGAAGTTGTGCGTGTAAGGTGTTTCGTGTTTCATCATTTTAAAATACGAAGTGCTTATGTAGGTCTCTTTAGAAACTAATGAATAAGTCTTAATGTATTGAAAGTAAAATAACCAAGGTGATGAGCTTGTTGTGAGTTTTGGCTAATCCTTTTGTACGTGCATGGATAGTACTTCTCGTTTCGTGCACTGCAACTCTCGTATGTGATAAAGGCCTTTATAGTTTTTTGACGATATAAATATTGTATGCATTTTATTTGTTTCTTATACCTGGAATTTTGTTATGCTGTATTTATTTTCTTGCCTTTCCTTGTTATCACACTCATCAACATAGAACTGACACTTATTTTGACACGTCTGCTCATTAATTATTTATTTAATTAATAAGCATTGTTCCTACGTTAGCCTGGAAGGTGTGAGGGGTATCACGAATATACCTCAGCCAAAATAACCCGTCTCTGGACCGAAATTTTTGCACGTAACCACTCGAAAAATCTCAGGAGAGATCCCATTAGACCCGCAAATTTCAGTCAGTAAGTTTTTCACACTTAGAAAGTTTCCTTTTTCCAACGTATTATTGGTTTCTGTTTAAATTGATTTTAAGGGATGATGTTTGGTGTATTGCAGGGCGTACGACCTGAATGGAACAATTAGACACAAACAGGTTAAGAAGCGCATAGCGTAGAAATTCTGGCGCATTCTCTGTTGTCTCTCTGTATTTTTAATGTGAGAATAACTTGTGTTGTTGAATAATTCGATTGGTAAATAGCACAAAGCAGGTGGCAGTAATGGGCAGAACGGCACCCATATGGATGGGCTTAAGGTCTTATTAGGGAAAGTATATGGCCACAAGGTACACGTTGCGTTTTTCGTACAGCTCTTGTCCCAAACATTTTTCGCTTCGAAAAATGTGTGGCGAGTTTGCTCGAATATGCATAGAAACGCACGTTAATGTCGGCATAAATTAGGGTTATTTGTATTTGATTTATCCAAAAGGGGATGTGCGACAGTTTTTGTAAAATTTTCGAATATCAGATGTCATGAAATGCCATCCAGCTTTCGTGGAATTGTTACACACACACACACAATGAGACGGTCATAAGGATATTAACAGACACATTTTTTGTAGTTTCTGTTAGTGAACTCGCGAACAATTGGCAGTAAGAATGGCGGGTGCTTCATATCAACTTATATTCAATGTGTCGTAAATCGAGAAATAATTTTAGATGCAAGGCGACTGCCGTACTTGGATCAGGCTTATTTAATGCTGATTCATGCACTCAGGTTTGACATCCAAATTCTAAAAACTTGATGCCAACTGTTTTAAACGCCGCTCGAAGAATTAGCAAGTGTTCCTATTCTGACTGCTTTAATTGCAAGACAAAATTTGCCGACAATCTGATGTCAGGGTGTTTGGAACACTTCCCACTTGGTCGAAATAAGATTTTTGATAGTGCCAGAACTTCGTAACGATATATAATTCGAACGTCGACAGTTCCGTCTGTGCTAACCACATTCCATTTCTCATCTCTTCACGACTTGAAACAGATTTGTCACTACCTGGAGTAGGATACGATACCGTTGTTTACCGTTATTACCTGTTTTCTACTATCCTTTGGCCTTTTGCTGTTACCTGATGAGTTTCCAAGATATGAAAGTGCGGGGGGACAATGACGCTATGTCACAACTAAGAACTGTGCCACATTTGATGTATATGTAATGCCAGACGAAGCTTGAAAATTCCAACAGAAGTCTTTGTACCACTTCAAATATTTTGCATGCTGATTTCTGGCTGGTGTTCTTGATACCGCATGGCTAAAAATAAGAAAAGTTCTGTGCTGGTGCTTAACTACAGGCCTCTACGTTAAATGGATTTGTTTATTTCTAATACCAATCATATCCGTTTTTTTGTGTGTTTATGGTGTGTTCACAACGAAAAATTGCACAGTTGCGAGTACTGGCTGTACTGGTTTGCAGGCGTCTTGTCTTTCGCAGCGATGCAGTTGAGGTCACTGTTCTTTTGACATGGGATATGGCACCGCGTCACGAGTGACTGGTGCCCGACGTTTCGAGACGGAGTGATGGTTTCATCTTCAAGAATCCGAATGGCCAATGAAGAACCAGCATTGAACTTTTAGACTGCGGAAAATGAGACCATCACGCTGTGTCGAAACGTGGGGCACCAGTCACCCAGCGACGCGGCGCCACATCGCTTCCAGAAGAATGGAGACCATCGCCTTGTCTGTCGAACTGTTAACACGTAGGAATTGGAGAACGGCTGAACAGAGTTCGTGAAATCTAATAGTGTTGAGATGTAATAAAATTTGCTGATATTTCCAGTTTTGGTAAACGGCAATTACAATTTCATACTGCCATGACTTAGGAAGTTTAAACATCAGCGTTGAATAAAATAATGCAATCATGGCTTTGGTGTGACGGACCTGTCCATTTCGGATGACAGGACAGAAACTCGTGCATTATTGAGAATCCATCAATGTGGTAATGGCCTGAGGCTGTTATAATTATAAAATATTCGAAAATGCTTGCCATGTTATGCCTCGCGATGTCACCACAGGACAGGATTAATTCCAATGTATTACTATTTATGTCCGAGACATTGCTTGTCTGCTCTCACAAGTCAGACCTGTTTGTCTGGTTGTAGTACTCTTGCACTGAGGCAGACTGTTATGTAAGGTCTCACACTATGTTAAGGTCACTTTCTTGGCGTCACAAAGAAAAAGTCTGGTAATCAACATACAAGCACGTAGATCGATGGGAACTTGCTGGTTCTAACTGTTCAAATGAAGAATGAAGGGCCCGACTGAAACTTACATTTGCGAATACTGAAGCTCGTGTGGCACATCCGGATTTAATTTCTGGGGAAGATGTCTTGAAATCTGTAGTTAAAAAGCTTGGGTGCGCTCGCCGTTATGCGCTCTCGGAGGGCACGGAAATGGAGTAAACGCTAACAATGGTGTTATAACTAGCACGGATTATCTGAAATAAGAAATTCTTAATAACCTATTAATTGTGCTGATTAACCGCCTGTTGTACGTGATTTGCCATTTCCTGTGCCACGCATGTGGCCAAGTGACACCAACTCCGAAAGGCGTCTGCCGAACTCTGAGCGTAAAATTAGTATAGCGATCGTAATTTTCGACCGCTGCACCAGAAAATGCAGATGGCATGCTAGGTCCACATAAATCAACCATTGACGGGGGGGGGGGGCCCAGAGATTGCATGTGACATAACTAATACGTATTGTCAAGTTACTTGCGCCGGCTGTCTCTGAACGAAACATAATCAGTCAACTATTACTGCTGCCTTATTAGGCTGCAGCCTCTTCCCACGTGTTGGTGTTCTTAAACGATTTAAAGTATTTCAGTGACGCGTTTTGTATTTATGTAAGTAACTCACAACGGAGAAATAAAAAAACCAATCACAACTGTGTTGTGTATTAACATATTAAAGCCTAGCGGTAACTTTACATATGACCAGGTTTAATATTAAAAAATTCTACGTGGTGCCCACATCGCGTTTATGTGTTTTGTACGGATCTCAGAACAAAGAGCAATTTTGGCCTTATAACACATTAAGAGATTGATTTTTATAACCGAAGTGGAGAGTGTTTACAGCGCGGTACTCGCTGAATCGTTATATGAAAAGATACGCTTCGTCTTTAAAGGGTTAATTTACTGGGTTATATTGCAACGAAAATGAAGTGGCCGCCTACAGTTGACGAGGCTTATGCTGGACTTGAGGTAAAAAAAGAAAAATAAATACGTATTGAAATTACACTTCTTTAAGTCACACTCAGTTTCTAATTACGTATGCAATTGACTCCCTTGATACTTGCTTAGTACGGAAGATTCTTCTCTTTCACATTAGAAGTACTAGATAATCATTTTAATATATTTGACTATATTTTTACCTTTTTGCTATTATGGGTTTTCAGCTCTTACAACACCTATAGTACTCTAAAACCGAGATGTCAGCTACATGAAAATGAAAGATTTTATTGTGTTGTGTGATATCTCTTTTTAAGTATTTTACGTACCCTGATGAAACCTTTTTTAAAAAATCGAAACATGTTGCAGTATAATATAGCATAAATTAACACAAAACGTAGATGTGATTGTGTTTATTTTTCCACTGTAGTTTATATATCACAGTGGGATGTCTCCACGAAAAGATGTGTGTCAGTAACTTGGTTTGTTGTGCTTTGTAAACGGAATGAAAAGAAATCAAGCGCAAAGTTCTCAATAAACAATGCGGGAACAGGTATTTAATGCACAGCAGACCGTCCTGCCTCGTTATTTACATATTCAAGTCTCCGGCCACACTGGAGGTATTTACATTTTTAACAGCTAGTTGTTTCTGCTTACATTTGTATGCTGCAATTGATGTACCGTCATATAGCTTGAGGTTTTCTGCACACGTGTGAACCAATATTTCAGTGTGTGATATTTTTCAGAAAAGGGTATTTTATGAAGTGGTGCAACACAAAACTCAAAAGTGTATTGCGTTTCATGTCTTTGTAGGCAAAACAAACCGTACTTTGTGATACTGAACACTGCTCAGCTTTGCTGGATTCTTTTCCACCGTCTCCCGCCTGCAGTTTTCCGTAAAATGTTCCTGTTATAATTTCCCGAGGGTTTTTCTAGACCTGTGCTCTGATGGCACAGAATTGTCATTATTACTGGCGTGAGCCATGCCCACTCGCTCCCTGATCAGTCCCTTGACTTTGTGAAGAAATTCTTGTATTTCTGTTGCTTCGTTGGAGTTGGTGTTTTGCACATGAAAAACGAAATAATAGCATGAATACCGTTTGTGCTGGGAATTTTTTTACGCCTATTCCGACAAATTTGACTACGCTAATTGCGCTAGCAAGCCATGCGAAAAAGTCCGTTGCGTATTTGGATGTAACGTATGTGTTCCACTCTACCGATTTTCACAGACTCATACCGATAAAAACTGAAGGGCGTTACGTGTAGTTCTGTTGTACTGACTGCGCCGAAATCGGCCAGTAACTGTGGAAATTACGGCAAGAAATTTATTTGCGCCCCCTATTTAAAGCATGGCCTTCACGATACCGATTTTCACGAAACTCGCAAGTCGTTGTTGGCTTTGCGTGGAGATTGTTGTACCGAATGTTGCTCAGATCGTTCAAGAAATATGCAAAGAACGCCTTGAAAGAAATTTACAGCCTTAAGTAAAGTATGCCCTTAACTGAGTCGACTTTCCTGAACACACTTAACGGCACTACGTGTAGACAATCTGTATGAAATTTTATGCAGGCGTCACTTCAAGTGCAGAAGTTACGTGCAGGAATTTATCCGCGACAGTAAGTATAGTACGTTGCGCAGGCGCGCACTGCGATTTTAGAGCCATGCAGTTAGAAAGACAGCTCGGGTTGACTTGATGACTCTGCTGACCACGTTGGCCACCCCTGGTGCTGGAATGTGTATGTAGCATACGCCGCGGGCTGCAAGCAACGAAGGGTCAAGGGCAGTCACATCCGGGGGCCTCCCATATCCGTCCATAGCATGGCCTGCGCCACGTACCACTGCGTGGTCCGTCATTAAACAATATCTGGTCATTTTGCCTTTGTTCACAGTAACGCTTCTCTTTCTATAATTTTTCCTGACACGTTTGCTGGAGAGCAGAGCTGAGTGTATCTATATACCCACAACTGAACGAAATGGACCTGTAGGTAAATGCACTTGAAAATAGAATTGTCCTCCTGCTTGATTAAGCACTACGTCATGAAGACGTAGGAGGAACGGAGGTATAGTTCCACGAAGTCTTAATTTCCGCTGTACACAGAAGTGAGTTGTTAGCAATGAAATGTGTAAGAGAAGCCAAGCAGTGAGCATTTTTGAAGAAGTTACAACCAAGACCAACCCGCAAACCCACATTAACCTTTTAAAGCCTTGCGGTAACTTTACATACGACCAGGTTTAACATTAAAAAATTCTACGTGATGCCCACATTGCTTTTATGTGTTTTGTACGGATCTCAGAACAAACAGCAACTTTTGCCTTATAAAACATTAAGAGATTGGTTTTTATAACCGAAGTGGAGAGTGTTTACAGCGCGGTACGCACTGAGTCCTTATATAAAACAGATGCGCTTCGTCTTTAAAGGGTTAACCTCTAAATAAGATACCTTACACTTAATAGGAAAGAGAAATGAGGCGCTGAAGCCGTGTGAAAGAGGCAGAAACCATTATTCAAAGGAATACAGAGGCAAAGTATAACTGCTCTTCATGTGCACGTGACATAAGCTTGAGATGCCCCAGCTGAATTAATGCCTCTGATTGGAGCCACATTTGGTCAATGAACAAGCACTTCATCCGAACAGGTTGAAATGTGCCCCCACTAAACATGGTAGATAAAAACGTAGCGATAACAGACGCAGAAAAGATTTCACGGACACACTGTAGGGCAGGCCAGCTCAAACTTGTACCGCCTATGTGGTGCGGGCAACTTCGGCAATTTCGGTCTGCATGCGGGCAACAGTATACGGAATGAGAATGAATAAGTGTGCGTATAACAACATGCAAAATTTCACTCTGTATTTCTGTGTACATCCCGTGCAAGAAAAAATATGCTGGTAATAATAGGAAAAATGTATAAAAAATATAATTCACAACCTGGGCTACGGTGTCGCTACTTTTACCACATTTTTACAAAATAAATTAGTAATATAACGTACGTCTCCATCAAGAAACAGCTCATAAACTGTAAAAATTGTTCCTGCGTTCTATCTCAACACTGCCACGGAAAGAACAGTCTTTTCTCGTTTCGAATATCTCCACGGGCAACATACTGCTACGGATTTATCCGGCCTCCTGTAGGACATATTCCACTGAATATACAGTAACCAGAAACTTTCAGGATTTCCCTTCGTTATTGATTGAATACCGATTTGCAGTCCTATTCCGACGATGCTTTTTTTCTCGGCCCATCTTGGGGAAAGTTACAACAGATTATACAAGACTTCCGAGTGCGTGTTGAATGAATGATACAGATATATCTGTGACGGAGGTAACACTCCGTGGTTCGGATAAGTCTCTTATAAGGAACACAAATCCTACTTAAACTGACCCACGTTGAACATTTACCATCATCTCGTTTTGGTCAAAGACAATTCCGAAGACGGCGCTCCTTCCATTAATACAGGTGCACGAATGAAACGTACTGTGCTGGACGCATCAGAGGGACTTAACTGTATCCCGGAATTTAGAACCATCTAATAGTAAAATTCGTGATTTAATGCGTCAACAGAATCACATATTGGTTGAAAAGAACGATGCCATACGAGTAGCAAAGACGGATTGTGACAACGTAGCCCTCGATCCACGCCGAAGCCCCATTTCTGAAGAACCCATTGACGGAACCCCGGCGACACTGTCACATTTTTGTTGGAGAGCTTGTGCATGGCATGAAGAGCTCGTAATAGAAATCAAACGCTGTATTGAAGAGTTATCGCAGGCATGACTCATGCACCCTACGTAACCCAACCTTTGCACGAACACTTCATCAGAGAACAGTAATTTATGCCCCTGCTGTGAACAATCCGACCTCACTACTGTCAATGAAAGCTGGTAGGAATACGGGTGGATTAAATCAATTTACTCCTTTTCCGGACCGGCTTTCGTCTGATAATGAATCTTAGTCGTCTGTTAATTATAACTGCACGCGTGCCCGCATCCTTGCATATGGAGCCGCTGGTGCGCTCGCGGGCGGTCGGGGGAGGGCGGGGGGGTGTGGGTGGGCGCGGCATTTTTTGTTTCGTGTGGCAAACGTAGTTCGCCGAATTAAATCTGTGGGAATACTGCGCTTAGCAGGTCATATGGACACTTTACTTTACATTTACCGACATTCGTCTGTAGCGCGTTATTTTACGCGCATGTGGTGCGATGTTGAATTACTCCGATTGTCAAATTATTTCCAGACGTCTGGAAGCCACAAGTTTTTTGCCGTCTTGACAGTAACGCTCCGTTACGCCCTCTCCTGAATCAGACGAATTCAGTTTACATTCTCACGCACTTTTCCTCTAAAATCTGTTTTAATATCATCCATCTACCACTACGTCTACCGCGGATCGCTTCCGACACATTTCGGATACCCTGCTACTTGCCTTCTGTGATTCATGGAGTAATTCTTTTGTTACAGCGGAATAATTACGTTAATTGTTCACATCAGCGTCACGACTTGCATTTGTTTCGGACGCAGGGTTGATTATGTTAAATTGTAGGTCTCGCGGCTCCTGTCGGACTCGTTCTTGTTAGCGCGTCTTCTCTCACCGAGGTAGTTGCCCTCTCGACTGCATAGGATTTAGATACGTATAGACAGATAGACAGACAGATAGATAGATAGACAGATAGATAGATAGATAGATAGATAGACAGATAGATAGATAGATAGATAGATAGATAGACAGACAGATAGATTGACTGACTTACTGACTGACTGACTGACAGGCAGACAGACAGATAGATAGACAGACAGAGAGAGAGAGAAAGACGGACAGATGGTTTTTATTGAGTCTGTTCCTGCATTGCCAATGACTGGGCATGACTCCTTGATCTTGTACCCCGCCATTTTATGCTGTCCGTACCATCACCAGTCATATTGCTTTCATCCTACTAACATTTCTGCAAATCTAGGCTCGTAACCTTAACTAAATTATGTTACCGTAACCTTTTTATTGTTCACTCATGCTGTACCACTTAGGCTGTACTGCTTGCTCCCTCTTACCATTTCCTTAAGTGTTTGTAACTAACTTCATTATTCTCAAGTTTTATGTCTTAAATTTTAGTTCGTTACCCTCATTTAGATGCTTTGCTCAATTTTTCGTGGATCTTACTTCTAGCTGTCATTCGCAATCCTATATCGGTTGTTATGTTCCAAAATCTGACACTCAAAGTACTTTCCCTCCAGTTTCTTGTACTTTCACACTTCAAAATTTGACACGTTTCTATCTTTTTGCCAGTTGTGCGTTTCCGTGCCTCCGGATTCCTTCTGGACCTACTCAGCCGCCATGCCCCACCCAGCACCACATGCCACTTTCTCCCTGTGTGCGTATTTTTGTGTGCGCTTTTCTTTGCCTCTCTTTTCCAGACAATAACGTAGACTACAGGCTCAATAAACATTTGCCTCATTCTATATATCGTTTTCCTACCATTTTACCCTATTGATCTATGTCCTTAGCGTTCCTAACCAATGGTGTGTCATCCGTAGGTTCCAGTTGATACGTCAATGTATGGCCCGCTGATTTCTTCTTTCTGTTTTCCACAATTTCAATTAGAACTTCACAACCTTTTCCACTGCTTTTTCCTTCGATCTCATTCTTCCCATTTCCTTCACATAGTTTCCATTGATTAATGTCTCCGGCACCCGAATGCTTTTCTGTAAAAAGTATTCATTAATATTCCTGAGTACATTCTCTCTCTCTCTCTCTCCTTATCCCAGAATTTCCACTCCTGTTATCGTCATGGGATTTACGTGAGTTTTGACCAGGAGCAGAACCAAGCTGGTCAATCAAAACAGGACAGTAATCCGACGGCTCTACTGTGGCTACGGGTTTGGTCCTGCACCATAGAATAAATGCATAGATATAAAGAAGAGAATCAAAAAGGAAGGAACAGACAAAACAATTACTGAAAACTTAAAGAATAGAAGTGTACAGAAGGGAAAGAAAGAAAGAAAGAAAGAAAGAAAAAGAATAAGGAAGGAAACAACGAAAGAAAGGTTGAAATAAAAAGAGGACGTTAGGAAGAAAGAGTAACAGTAGTAAAGGAAGGAGTGAAGGAAAAAGGTTTTATGGTCTACAGGAAGATTAATACATATGAGATGAAAGGCATGAACAAAATTTTAACAGGAACACCACGATGAATACAAGGCTGAAGTGGTGAAAGAAAGTGGGAAAACAGTTGTAAGGAATAAAGTTTCGGTTAAGGGCGAAACGAAGGAAAAGAACAAAGCAAAACTAAACGAACTCATCAATAAACAAATTAAGATTTAAGTTGTATGTACTGACGCGAAATGGAACGTCAGTTGTGCAGTTGTCAGTGAGTTCAGGCAACCATCCCACTGGATTAGTACTGATACGGAAAGAAAGATGGTGAAAACACACTTGTAATCACTTGTGTATGCTACGGTACGCTTACTCCCAGTTCCACGATGCATAAAAGTCCAAGTGCTGTTTCGTATTGCGTCAGTTATATAGCCTGTGTGACCATGAAGCCGATCACTTATCTCCGCCTAATGCACAAGCTAAGAATGCGTGGCATTGCCTCCCCCATTCCCTTATATCGTTACAGTGTATACTTTAATGAAGAGCAGAAACGACTTTGCCTTTTGTGTGTATCTCCAGTCTTTACCTTGTTTGGCGCAAATGTTCCCCACGGGTAATATTTTTAGCCCCGTCTTTGCACAATAACTTGTCAGTTTCGCACGATTGGCGTTGAGTTGGACTAATAATTAAATAAAAGTTACTCGCCATGTTGTTTCTGTTCAGCATCGCCCGCATGCATTAATTGGCTCTGCTCTACGGGTATGATTACCATTAACTTGGCCACATATGAAGCAAACCCTCTCTTCCCAACCTCAGCAGCTAATCACGAGTTGCCAGATCCACACTGTGGGATCCACAAAATAAGTACAAGGCTGTTTGGACCTCAGAGAGGCAGTAGGTTAAACCTGTGAATTTCTTAGCCTACCATATGTCATGGTACGGCATTGTCACCGTCCTCATTGAGTCTATTAAAGCTAAATGTAGACTGCATACACAATTTTGTGCTGACATAAAACTTTTTGAGCATCGTACTACGATGACGCAGTTGGTTGAGGCACTGCGCTACAAGCTGGAATGTCGGTCTGATTCCCGAGGGGGTCATTGGAATTTTTCATTGATGTAATCCTTTCGGCGGCACTATGACCATCGAGTCGACTACTGTCTCAATACACGTTCATTATTGTTACATTTGTGTTTTCATCCATCCCCATGCACGTAACGTTAAAATAAACCCGCTTAGCGCTGTTTCGGTTAGCGCTGCACGTCATCCTGAGCATTAAGCGGAACATTATTGTATTCTGTTGGATGCATTCTACTGTCTGTTCTCCTGAATACGTCCCGTATCTCATTGTTGCTTGTGACTTCCACTCTCGTGCTTCATCGTGGCGTGATTTTTAACCAAGCACAGACACAACTTCGTCGTTGTCATTTGTCGTAGGATATTTACGCACACAATGCCGTCTCGACCACACTTCTACCGTTAGGCAAGGCGACATGCTTTAACCCCTGTCCTGATGAACGTGTAATGATTGCAAGACTGTACAGCGTAGCTTCCAACTAGTTAACTTCCGCCTGGTGTCAGTGCCAGCTTGCCTCTTCGGAGCCTTCGCAACGAAAAGTTGAGAATATCTGCCACTTAGCTTCGTCGTGTTTGTCCGTCCTTCCGCATGTAACAACTCCAGAGCCGCCAAAACGGATTTTATTGAATCTGATATTGAGTCGTTTCAATGAAATATTTCGATGCGTCTGATTTTAGTTAACATTCGGGCAAGTATAACAAAGGCACTGCCTGAAAACCAACGTGGTAGTCTTCGTGTATATTTAGAATTTATCTTGTTAAAGATTTATCGGCGCGAAATATGTTTCGAACTAAAGTTGTAGGTGATAATCATATCTTATTTTCGCTAATACATTTTTCTTTGAGTCTTGCAAGGGTTTCAAGATAGTTTAACAAAACAGAGCAAACGTGCCAGAATTTTTATGCTGTGTGTACTTTTGTGTGTGTGTGTGTTTATTATGAGGTCCTGAAAGCGACCATGTAAGTACCTACGCAATACCGTTGTACGAATTTCACGACTACAAAATATTGAGCACAGTGGATAAAAAGGTAAATGTAAAATACAAGTATGGTGGGGAATTCCGACATTTCCGAGACAAGCCTTCCATCTTTATTCTATTCTGAGAACAGAGAATAATGGAGAAAATGAAGGATCTAGTTACAAGACCCGAAGAAGGAATTTTTCTCAGACTATATATTTGGCAAGGATTTTACAGAGGGGAAACGAGAGATGAAAATTGGATCTAAATCATCACGTACCGCGCTGTTCTTGTGGGGCAAATTAGCCATTCGATACAACCGAGTTCCGTATACCCCACGCTTAGCAATCGTGTGGCAGTGCAAAGGAGGCATGCGTTACACAAATGAAAGTAGTCGCGTAATCATGCCTATGCTCGAGGTCCTGGCAAGTGAAAATAATTACATCGCCAGGAGCTTCATATTGTCTTTTGGTATTTGTGGTTTCAATGGCCGCAAAGATTCGCATTGTGGTCTTCTGGATTATTACACCGTTTTTTTCCGGTAGGTGGTTACCACCGGTTTGGAGGAGCGTACTGCTCAATCCGCGACGTAGAATTGTGGGTGACAACATTTCTGGGGAGCATATTTCATCCGTCTTATTGTCTAATGTAGGGGCGTATGTTTCCCCGAAACGTTGCTCCGTACAAGACCACACCGTGGTGCATCCAAGAAAACCACAATAAAAGCTTATAATGCGTCCTCATCACTTACTTTTGTTGGGTAATTAAGTGTGGGATACCACACCGCCCGACTTGACACACTCCGCACGCTGCATCTGGACGCGATCTCTTCGGATCACGTAATGTCGAGACAGATGTTTGTATGTATGCTCCATACAGAATATAAGCGATTGCGAACTTACACCCGGTAGGCTTACTTTTAATATTACAACATTCTAACTTTACTCTTATCATCAAATTTACCTGTTTTAGAAATATGGTATTTTAATAATTCCAATAATGGCGGTACAATGCCTATATTAGCGTGCTGGGCATGTACTCCTTTGTTCTAAATAACCGCTGGTGATGGCAACCTGGTGCCGAAACGTGTAGGAGTTTTACACTTTTCTTGAATTTTATTTTCTTTGGTGCATACGCTGGTTGCTGTATCCATTGTAAAAAGATGAAGATACAAGAGTTTATGCACAGAGATACAACGAATGTGGAACATGAAATGTATAATTATATCGGTAATAATTAGAGCCACCGGAATACTAACAAAAAGGTTAAAGAACAATTTGGAACTTTTCCAGGAAAACATTGAATAGGTTCACTTACTGTTCAGTTCTCGTAACTAAGAGACTTGAAAGGTGTTTAACGAATGCGGCATGATGGGGTGGGCATTCGCTTGGAGATGGTGTATGACTCAGCAGCTGCTATCAGTGCAAAAACATTCATCCCTTTCATTAGCGTGACTCTTCTGTCTCCTAATATTTTAGCGACCGAAGTATGTGGGACTGGTATTTTTCGTTGACATTTCGTGTGATAAAACGGGTACTAGTCTCATACCCTGCGCCTCCCTTTTCCTTCGTATTTCTCCACTTCCTTACCCCGCAAGTGTCAAGGTATTGGACGCTATACTTGGAACATCACACATAATACGGAAAGTACTGCTGTTTGAAACTTGGGTCACTGTTGGTTCAGGAGGTGAAGTATGTGTACCAGAAATAAAAGGCCCGTGATAAGTGACAAAGTAATAATGATAATAATAATAATAATAATAATAATCCTATCCTCGTATTTCTGTCCTCTGAACACTATTTTAATGTTAACTTTATTGAATTCTGGGAAAGGTGGGATTTTCCATATTGTGTGGGTTCAACAGACGGAAAACATGCCCGCAAATTATGTCCAAGTAAAAGTGGCTTCCTCTTAACTGCTGTTGTAAATATCACAAAACAGTGCGGGTGACGGTGGGACATCAGCATTTCTCGCTCATGGCGCCATGTTTCCTTGGGTCGATCCTGTATTTTACTGCGCCAGCGGAAACCTACTTTCAGACGGTCTTCAGCTAATAGCTCTGTAACTTTGTAAATCAACTCCAGGTATGCGAGATTTGAGACTTCTTGGACGACGTGACCCTGAAGTAAAGACTACGTTCCTTCGAAACGTCGGTAAATATTTACCAGTCGACACGGCCTAATATCCCAGGAAACGTGACACTAACTACAGGTAAGTCTATATTCAAGGATGAGTCGTTCAAAGAAGCAAAAGTAAGGAGATATATGCCACCTGTTTGAAATAAAAGAAAGAAGAGTAGAGCGGTTCCTAAACCTGCGTTCTTTAACGCGAGGTAAGATTGTGTTTGAAAGACCCTTGCTGGTTACTTGGAGGGAAGGCCAGAACCCTCTTCTTTGAATGATTCACAATTATTTCTGTTCAGCCAAGCCAACTTTCTCCCCAACGCCTTTAAGGACTGTCCAAACTAGTGTGTACTGTACTTAGCAGTACGAAATGAAATGGACACGTGAGGCTTTTAGAACCCATAAAATTAGGCACAAATTTTATTACCTAAACCACAGTTATCACGTGTAACATCGACTTTAACACTACTGAAACTGCGTTTCTTACAAAGTGCGTTTTCTTGATCTTCTCTAATTCTGTGAATAAAGGAATACTTTTTATCTAAACAACTTTAAGCGACTGAAATATGTAGTAGAGAAGAAATGTTTGATGTTAATTAGGAACTGTATTCTTGCATACCATTTAGACGACTTTCAGGCTTCAAAGGGTTCTGCATTTTTTACCTATAAGTAACGCTCAAGATACAGATTCTCAGGTGCTGCTGTTTTTACCATCTGCAGTCAAAATTAATCAACTCTGGAACATTTCTGGACATGTTGAAAAATAAAACAACGCATCTCCCCTTTCGGTCATCATTGACGTCATTTGTTTACGGAGTGCGCAATTGTAAGAGCTGCTTTTCGGGACACTGAAATGTCAGAGATGTGGGTTGATATTAAAGGTATGTAGATGCCAGAGAGCTTGATTAGTGTTCACTGTTTGTGCATCTCAGAGAATCTGATTGTTCTTTGTGGTATGTAGCACAAATCTCGGAATAGTTATTGTGCACGTGTTAAACGTGGAACCTTCAAACATTGCTGTATTTTATTTTCTGTCCACAATATTCGAGATCGTATTTTTTACCCATACAAACCAAGTGCTGAATTTTGGAAGCCACAAAGCTGCCTGAATAAAGTAAGGTATATATAGGCCAGCAACTGGTTAAGTTGCATACATTCGTGCCCCAAAATAAAGGACAGTTAAGCGGGACGAGAGGCGGTTAGAAAGGCAAAGAAACCTCTGCCTGCAAATCTGTTGAATAATTTTTTTTAGTTTTTTATTCCAGTGTCTTGGCTATTAAACAGTCTCATACGGTATGTGGCTTCCAACATTCGGGAGGAAAGTACGGCTTCCGTTTTCAGGATAAAGGTTACGTTTTTCCTATTTATCTGGGGGGCGTAAGAATTGCAGTGTCCTAGATGCCCTGTTCCACAGTGGTGTTCATCCCTGTCTACCTGAATTTTGACAGTAACTGGGGTTGGTGCTAGGGTGCATTCCTGTTTCTTGCTACTAAACTCCCAGCCTCAAGGTACAGAATTTTCATTTGCCAGTGACGCAGATATAAGCAAAATATGGTCCCAAAAGTGTCTGCATGCTTCACGTACGTGTATTCATTACGTAAGTTTAACTTAGTATGCTACTGTTAATTATAAAATTATTCCTCTTTTCTGTATGTAGCATCAAGTAATAATCCGTATACTACAGCTCCCGTCTTGGCACATTCTGATCTACAGCATTTACTTAAAATAACAGTCCTGCTGCATCTATAATAAACTTCCAAAGTAGTCCCGTTCGATAAGGATTGAGAGCTTTTTTTTACTGTCATGGGCATTACATGCCCTACTACAATTAGTTTTATTTTATAATAATATAACACATGAAAACGCTCCTTTTCATCCTCCCGCATTTTTCTTAAAATTAACTGATGTAATTAAATTGTTATTTTATTATTATCCTCTACATGTCATCCTAGTCTATATTTCCTTTGATGATTTGTTGATAATGCTGAGAAACTACTTCGAAATGGGTATATTCGTTACGGAATTATTGTGAATAAATATTCCTACTGACCAATTTACCACTCTCGTATCCAACATTTACATATGACTCCAGGAATTTAAATCAAGATAGTAACAGAAGATTTGCGAGATGAAAAGAGCATCTGTGTTTTGTGCAGTAGACCGTTTGAGTCCCAGCTTTCTAGGAAAAGTGTAGCTAACGATTCGACAAGTATCTGTAATATTCTCCTAGTAGTTTAATATGCTCCATGTCCGTGCATTAGCTCATTTAGTTGGTGGTTTATTGCTCTCGTAGTAGTGTTGCTGGAAATTTAAGTCGTCCGGGATGTTGCACCTTGTTGACTACTAGATAGTTACCGACGTTTCGAAGGATCGTAATGTCTTAGTTTTCCGAGTCAAGCAGTCCAAGTTGTCCCAGAAGATAAAGGCACTGCGACCATTTGAAACCTGTGTAACTATTTTGAAAAAAACTTGATGGCTTGTCTACCTGTCGGTTGCCTCCCACACAATAATCCCTCTACCTTTCCTACTGCCACCTGCTATTGCGGCACGAATCCCAGGACCAGTCGCTTTAATGCCTAGGGCGCAGTCATTCAGCGGGAAATACTGTACAAAAAGCATTTAGCCTTCAGCGCAGGACCCTTGTTTTGAAAAACAGGTTTTAGGCAAAGAGCAGGGTATAATATTAGCTGGGCAGCCAAGTTTGAAAGTGAATAATATTTATTTCGTTGTGAATGTGTAGCTTTGGCTCTTGCATTTCCAAAGTAATACAGATAGCCGTCTGCATTCATTCAGTGTTTTCAATAGATACTGAATGTAAATGAAGCGAATTTGGATAACGCGTGGGCGAAAACACATGTAAGTCGCCATAGATGTGGTGAGTGTGGCAGCCTGCAACATAGCGAAGAAGAGGCGCGAAACCAATTGAGGGATATCGGTCTGCAGCCCCCTACCCCCCGGCGAAAACGAAAATAAAAAGCCCAGATTTTGTAGACACGATGATATAACACGTTTTATATCGTTTACTCTTCAGCCGAAATCAGCCACTGAAATAGGCTGATGACCACTGCACTGGAATTTTGAAAAATAAAATAAAAAACTTAAGAAGTCTTAGGTGAACTTAAACAACCAAGAAGATTAGACCTTGTGGTTTAAATTAGGTCAGTGAGTCATGGAACATGTTATGTTTATACGTATATAAATGCCGTCTCAAACAATATTATTTTCATAGAAGTGCGTACCGGGTGTGCTGGATGTGCCCAGGCACATCCTAATATCTGAAAGCAGCACCAATGTGATATTTTGTGTCTAATTTTTAATTCTGTATTTTTTAAGTCGAGTTAGTTTTAATTCAGAAAAGTTTAGTTTAGAATTTAGTAAATGTGCTTCTCTTAAAAATGGGAAACAAAATTCCTTGGGTGCACACCGCAATTCTATATGCTGCGCACCGTATGTTTATGTTGCAGTTATATTTATTACATGATTTTTATAACTATGTTTTAAAAATCAAACACAAATTATATATAGCTTCAGGATCGGTCCCCCCTCCTCCCAATGAAAAATGATGGGTGCGAGATCCATGAATTTCCTTGCAGTGGGGGAGATCCTATGTTTGAGCAACGTAGAGCGAAGAATCAAGACTAGAAATATTATGTTCCGTAACATGCACAGTTCTCAAATTTATTCTTTGCTCGTCGCCAGCTTATCACGGCGCTTTAACAAAAGACAAGTTTTGTTTGACAAACGCAGTAAAATGAATTTTTCGACACCATAATAATGCAACATGCCGAATTTCAGCAACACCTATGAAATGGTTTATGAGACGCATGGAAATGTCTATTAATAACCTTTTGTATAGTTGGCTTGTATTCGATTGATATGGCTAAAATAAATATGGCCCACTAACATTATTCAAAGATATGATCTGTGATGCAAAGGCATCTACAGGCTTATACAGTTTCATGAAAATTTTAATAACGGTTTGTGACGTGGTAAATCATAGTTTTCTTATTAGAGAAAAAAATGGGAGTAACAGTTTTGGAAAGACTGGAAAGTAATATGCTGAAATGGTATGGACACGTAGTAGGCATGGAGGATAACAGATGGCCTAAGCGAATAATGATATCGTCACCGAGAGAAAGACGACGCGGACGACCTGAATAAAGAAGGAAAAGGAAGTGGAAAGGGTGATGAAGCAGAAGAATTTAACATCTGACGACGCACTAAACCGGCAACTATGGCGAAAAGCGACTGAGAACCAGTAACCACTGTCACAATGGAAAACTGGGTGGGTAAGTAGTAGGTAGGTAGTAGGCCAAACTTGCACAGAGAGTAGCTCCACTCATCGAATTTCGCATTGTCAATAAGGGGTTATGGTGCAGGCGCAGATGAAGAAGTTAATTTATGACCTATTTAAGTAGGTTTTGTCAGAAATGAGTGTGGCTGGATATCGGAATTGCCTGACACCTTTTAATGCACGGTCGCAAATTAAAAAGAAAAGTCT
Source organism: Coptotermes formosanus (assembly GCA_013340265.1). Taxonomy (NCBI): domain Eukaryota; kingdom Metazoa; phylum Arthropoda; class Insecta; order Blattodea; family Rhinotermitidae; genus Coptotermes; species Coptotermes formosanus. Next base: position 2,082,036 of record BLKM01000403.1, on the reverse strand, counting down.
GTCCAACGGTGTACACGCTTATACTCTGCTAAGCGGGAATGGCAGGCATGGCCCCCATGGGAAATGTTTCTTTCTTTTTATGAACGCCTGAAGTACACTGAATTAAAAAATGTCCATGTTAAAGGTTCAGATGCTGGTTGTTGTGATAACAGTGCATGAATGTACAGTTCCACAGCATAACTACAGTTGACAGTACAACCACACTCGGTGCGCTGTAGTGTACTACTAACATCAGTGGCGGCGGCGGCAGCAGCAGTAGCAGCAGCGGCAGTATTGCTGATTTCTGTCAGATGAGTGGAGATTATGCCCATGTTAAGTGTGTTTGATGTAACTTTGAATATTTAACACTATCACCATATTTGCAACTACTGACTTACAAGCAACATTCATACCTATTTTGTAAGAAAGTCCATTGGTTATCTTTGTACCACATTAATATTCCTAATTCCAACATTTGATTAATGGCCGTTGTCAAAGTGCAAATCGACAAAATTACCTTAACAAAGGCTGTGCTGTAGGTTAGGTAAGTAGTCAGTCATCTGCCCTAATTTAGTCCCAAGGCACTCCATGTGGTATCTATGGTGGACAGAGTGGTACTAGGGTAGAGTTTTCTCTGACCACCTCATCTTCTTGTGGCACTTATTCTACCCATATACTGTATTTATCTATCATCAAGGAATGTATGTAGTAGGCCCATGTGAGGCTGCTGTACCCAGGACTCAATCTCCTCCCTACTACTGCTTAAACATAAACTACCATAACAACTGTTGCTTATTTCTTTCAGAATCTATTACCACACATTATTCCAAGACTCTAATTTAGGTGGCATTAGTGTTACTGCAACCTAAGAAGTTCCTAAATCTGCCTGTTCTTATTACTGACTGAATTAAACTAAGAAGTATGAAGTTGGGTTGGCCTCACTTTATGCCAAATTTTGTGAATATGTCACTTGATTCAAAGGGCAAAAGGAGAAATACACAGACAACAAGGTGAATTTGTAAGCATGCGTTTTGTCTGAATGGGGGAAAATAGGTTAAAATTTACAATGCTATTTTGAAGCCACAGTTGGTTTTGTTATTCTGTTTTGTTCTCTTCAATATATATTTAAATTTGGGATTCCAGCATTCCATCATGGAAAACTCACATATTTTCTGTTCTCTAGATTGTGCTTACACCTGCTGGAATATTTTGTATTTCTATATGACTGGTGTCTGGCACAATTTATTTAAACAAATTTTGTCCAAAAATTTTTTTCCAAGAATGCTGCATCTGATTGAGCTGGAAGGATCAGTGTATGTATCTAGTGGACAGCTGACAGGAAGATTGGCAGAATGACCACAAATCCCAGGACCCACAAGGGTAAATTGGCAGGTGCTCCTGATCCCCATCCGCACTCCAATTCCAACTTGAGCACCTCAATCAGGGATGCATTATTGCGGTTCTCGCATCGAGCTTGACGCAAGTCATCCTGCTCTGTGCTAATCTTGTGACACCCTAGGACTTTATTCCGCCTGTCTGGTGGACACATGTACTGTCGCTTCTTGCGCTGCCACATCTCGATCCAGCTGCAAAAAGAGTAAGTTCATAGACTTCTAAACCAGTTGTGTTTTTCTTAGGCAGTATATACACAATCAGTGATATTAGATTGCACGAGTTGTCAGAAGTCTGTGGCATACGCCACAGTTATACTGGAAATTCTCCATTAACTGAAATACAGAGATTTAGTAAAAGTGACATGTAAATGAATATTTAAAATGAAATTTTGAATAATGTGTTTGCACATGCTTGCCATTATTCTTTAAACATATTTGCATGCATTCCAAGTCGCTGATAATGCCTCATATCGTGAGGAACTCTTTTGATAATCATTCCTGTGGTGGACAGGTTGAACCATGTGTTTGTGGAGAGAGCAGACAGAGAAAGATTTATACAGATGGATTTTATATTGTAGCTGATAGTTGTAGTGGTTCCTAATGAACCTAATGTTGTGCTTGTTAGAATTGATGGGTATCTCTGGGTAAAAAATAGTTGGCCTGTGCGCAGTTTAATATAGTTACCCAATTTGGCAGTCACATGTCCATCTGTTTCCTTCGAGTTGTAGTTCTGTGGTGAACATAGTACGGGCAACTCCTGGGAAATCTCCAGTGTTAGGGTTCCCCAGTGATTGAAGTGAGTTCTTCCGTACATCTATACTCAGGTTCTGAACCCAGTTCACTTGCTGAAAAAGTGACTGGGGCAGAGTTTCCACACTAGTGTTGTAGAGAGTGAAGTGCAAGCTGTTACTTCGCACCCCCTGCAATACATGAATGACCCCAGTTCATTTTTATGAAGTGCAGCAGTTGACATGTTTCCTTTTGCAAGTCTGCTTTAGTGTTCGTTCATTATTTTGTGACATGTGGTAAGAAGAAAGTGTATAACATGCACAATACATGTTTCACTAACAGTTACATTATCAGGGCAGAACTAGGACTAATGAAATGGTAGTGATGGTGGCAGTAGTGGCAATGATGACACATTGACCACTACTACTGTTGCTGCTAATATTGCAGCCATCCTTGCTGAATTCTGTTACCTGATCATATTCTCTGCACGTATTTCAATATGATACATATTTTGTTCCTTTAAGGCAATTTCCTTCATTTGAAAAATATATGGATGCTTATGATCTCATCATGCTTCTGGAGAATTCTCTGCCTTTTACTTTTTAATTTCATGCAACCAATTCCAACATGGCAGCCATGAAAACTTTTGAAGTTGGAGCAACACCAGTACAACTTGACATAGGACCTCAAAATATGTGTGGTGAGATCTTTGAAAAATGTGGCACTACATTAAGGTAATGTTGTGTAGAATGTAGAGTAATATGAAAACTATGAAAAATCTATGTATATGTCTCATGTATGCTGACTGATAATGGACAGTAAAGTTCTGTATGGGTGTACATATATTAACATACCTGCAAAGTATCTATGAAATACTGGTTGCATGGCAGTAGTACAAAATCTGTAGGTTATCTGCCAAATTTAAGATAGTCAGTAGTGATGCACAAAGTGGATCATTAATTTGCTGAATCTTTATTTCTTGCTACTTCCAGCATACTTATGTATACTTAAGGGTCTGAAGGAAAGAATGGTTCATATGTTCCTTTCAGAAGTAGTGCTTGTGCACTTGAGTGGCTGCCCATTACAGCACATTCAGTTGCTTCTAGGTAAAATTCTGTGTTTGGGTACATTTTCATACTAAAATGCAGTGCTGACAGAAACACACTTAGTTACAATGCAGTAACAACCTGATTTAAACATCCTGTCATTTTCATAAAAACAATATGTAGGCATGCATTATGAAGCAAAAAAAGAAAGCATTACATGAAGACACCACCTGGACATCAATCTATTTGTGATCTGGTATCAGCAACTAAATCATTTTTCAGATTTTCTTGAAATTTGATATAGGAGTTATTTACTTAAGGTTATTAGGCAAGCACAAGTGTCATGGAAATTGGTTCAGTGACAGTCATACTTTACTTAATGGTGTAAATAAATTCTGAGCATACTCTCCACATTTCATGACTGATTTGGGTGGAATTTGACATAGAATATTTTCACATTCTGCTGTTGGGCAGTTGTTAGTTTTGTGAACATTAGTGCAGTGAAAGCAAAACTTTACTTAAGGGGTTAAACAAAATCTTGCCCATATTTTCTACATTTTTCATTTGATCTGGATACAATTTGGTAAGAAGATGCCCACAAATCTGTACTGAGTGTCTGTGACTTTCGTGAAACTTATGATCCCTTAATATAGATCTGAGTTAAAAGATGTACAAGAAATCTGCATATAACACTGTGGAACAATTGTGAGTTTCATGCAAAGTTGTGCAGGGAAAGCCATAAATCCTTATGAGCCTAAATGCAATTACTTTTATGTGTGTACAGTAACCGTATCATATTTTGACAGTAAAGAACGTTTGGTAACATCAGTGTAATATGTCACAGGATACACCATTTGAAGTCTTTTTAAACTTAGGTAGATATTTGAAGTTACAACTCAAAGAAAAGTATATATTCCATTGTATTTGCTGTCATTTTTCTTGGTTCTATAAGGGTGAAGGGGCATATTTCTTAACCAGCTCTGAATACAAAATGGGCTAGTTCCACATTTGTTGTTACTGTCAGTTTTTTTTCCACATAATTGTGTACTCACTGAAATGTACTTTCATACGAAGTGACACCTTGTTCTCTAACTTGAAGCTGATGGGGTATGACGGAGCTTACGAACAGTATGGTACTTACTCTCAACAGGCTGTGAGGGATCTGTGTAAATCCTCTACCACTGAGAGTGATGTTTCGGACTTTGTTTGGTAGAAGGCCTGACATCTCTTTGTTGAGGTCACTCTCCTCTAGTGCCTGTGAAAGTGGTAGAAAAATACAAAGTGCATATTGGCATTTCAGACAGCCTTCCTACCCATTGCAAACTCTGGTGTCGATGATATATTTACCTCAATGTGCAGATTCCTCAGACCAGTGTTCTGCCGAATTATTTGTGGTATATTGAAGTCAGGAACATTGGGATATGGACTTATATGCAGGGTCCTCAGTGATCTCATCCCACTGAGTGCACTAGGCTGAAAGAGGAAGCACCAAGAGAAGAAAAAATCCTTAACAGCATTAATTGACATTAATTAAAATGTAATTAAGTATGTTACTTGTTTGTGGATTTAACCTGATTGAGTTAGCTTTAGAGGTTATGTAAATATGATGGTGTCATGACAAGCGTATTATGAAGCATATATTATTGTACTGTTGGAGGACCCCAGGATTAGTTTAGAGCAGTGGGTCACTACCATTTTAGGTGACAAGAAACTATAAGAAGCATGTAATTTATGGAAGGCATGTAGGAATCTGTTTGTGTAGCTGAGACAGTATAGTGACAAGACTGTGAGATGGATGACTGAAGAGCTGGAGTTAAGGATGGAATTTTTCTCCTTGTTACTGTGTGCAGACTGGCTTAGCCATTCAGTCCTTGTTACTGTGTGCAGATGGCCATGCAACCTCCTATCCAATGAATACCAGTGGTTCTTTTCCTGTGGGTAAAGTGGCCATGGCATGATGCTAACCACTCATCATCATCTGGTGCTGAAGCAGGCTGAAATGACACCGCCAGAGGAAGAGCAAGACTTATGGTGGGCAGTAGTGCCTTTTACTGTGTGAATCTACCAAACAGAGATGTAAGGTGAAATAGATTTTGAGTTGTGCATTTTGGGGTCTCACATGAAGGTTGGTTTGGGTCCACTGTGGACTATTAGGAAATTAAGATGATTATTTTAAAATTCTAACACACATCAAAGAAATGTACCAAGGACACGAAGTTGCCTGTAGTCATATTTTTGGAAATCACTGGTGTACAGAGACTGTGTAAGTTATGGTGACACTTGTTTGCTTCAAAATTAGTTTAGGCACACACATTCTTATTTACAAACCATTGAGCCTCTACAAGTGTGCATTACAAAGGAAGGACATGGTGTCTACAATTATAGATCAAAAAACTATGAGGTAATACATTTATGACACTCCATTATGGTTAAAGACACAAACTGTAAGCAGATGAAATCTTTTTAAGAAAAGAAAATTAATTAACTGTAGTATTCACATTTTAGCTCTTTTGAGCAGCTCTATGAGATTACTAATTTATTTCTGTAGTACAGTAATATCTTCCACATGATATTTCCTGCATTCCAGCTACAAGAATGGCATTGCTGTAGCTACAGTAAATTAGCTGTTGCAATACAATATGTCAGTCAAGAAGTCTTTTGTTCCTTATGGTAAACAGGTCAGAAGCTAGATTGCCCTGATACTTCGATTTTTCTGGGCATGTTATTTTGTTATAGGTTTAAGGGTGGGGGGATGAGACTGAATTCCTTTGTACTCTTGGCCCCATATGTTCTTAAAAAGATTATTTCACCTCAAAATAGTTGAGTGTTAGGTGGCGGATGTCCAGTTCCTGGAGGTGTTCCATGGCCCCTTGGAAACTAGCATTGCTTAATGTAGTGATAGGGTTTGCTGCAAGTTCCAGGTACCTCAAATGAGGCATAGAGCGTGCTGCAGGTGGCATGGCCTGTATGACAAGTGAAGTATACTTGTGATTTACAGAATGGTGCTCAATTCAGACTTGAAGATTCTAAATAACAGAAGACATTTATAGTGGTGTAATGAAATAATTTATAATAATAATTTAATAATGGATTATATTCTTTTCCTTATCATTACTTTATTTACCCAGTATTCCATGTTATCCTGCTTGGAGGTGCTCTTTTATTCCTTGATGGATTGAGTCCCATGATTTTGCCATTGTTGGTGGCATCTTTAGAAGTTCTGTGTTTTGAAATTTGCAAATGCACCCTGCAGTTGCCATAAAATATTTTCCCTCTCAGTGACAGTTTGAGTTTCAGAAAAGAAAAAATGTTACACTGCACTACATGTGGGGGTGAAGGATGATGTGGGACAACAGTAATGCCACTTTTAGACAAATTCATGCACAGACAAAGCAGACTGGGGATTACTGTTGTGAAGGAAAGGCCAGTCTCCATTGCACCACACCTGCATACAATATTGCATCACATTTGTCCATAGACACTGCAGAACATATGAGTAAAAATATTGGTTCACAGTTCTGTCTTTGGGAGATGCAGAATTCCATGAATGTTGAGAAATAAAATCAGCATGACCTTCACACTGGAATGAACTTGCCTGGCCTTCTTTGCAGGTGGAGATGATGGGCTCGTACACTAAGAAGGCTGTTGCTTTGTTTCAAGGTTGTACTCATAAACCCATGTTTTATAACCTGTAATGACCTGTGAAAGAACTGTTGGTGTGTCTGTTTTTACTGAAAGTCTTGATGCACAATGACATGGTTTTGCTGTTGCTCATCAGTCAGCAGATGAGATAAATTTCATGGAAATCCAGTGTATGTTCAGATCTTGTGACAAAATGTTTTGGCATGGTTCAAATAAGAGTTCTATCAAGCCAAGTCAAGTAGCAGATTGTGAGGCATATGTTTTTATGAAATTTGCTTGGTTTGCACCACATTTTCATTTGTTTTTCTCATGGATAGACATCCTGAATAGAGATGAGTGAGGATGTGATTTGTCAATTGCCAAGGTTCCAGTGAATCTTACTAATGAATAATGGTGAAGCAATGACTGATCACTGTTGGAGAAAGACCCGAGGTGTGGGAGAATGCCTGTGCTAGGACTTGCATGAGAGAGGGAAGGAGCAAAGTAGGAGGGTTTGGACTATTTGTAACAATGAGTGGAAGAGTGTCAGTGTCCTTACCTCTATTCTTTTATTCTCTGTTCAGAAAAGTGAAAGTTATCTACACAAGAAAATCAGTTCCAAATTACCAGTAGACTAAGTAGAAGACCTTTTCATTGTTATTTCTGATTTAACAAATTATCAGACCAAAGTAATTTAAACAAATTATAGTAGAAATTATCACAATGAGGATAAATGTTTTTGTTTTGCAGTTCTGTAACTGAACTGCAAAGCACATAGGCTGGTTGACAATCACAGGTGTCCCAGCATCTGTAAACCAACACTATTTGGCCAAGTTTTGGTTGTGCTCTAAGGTTTGCAGCTACATCTGTAGCCCTACAAGCCTGTGAAAAGAAGGGCACAAAAGGGACTTAGTTTAATATCTATCCATGAAAAAAGAAATTGATATTGTCATGTGGGATGGTGAAGTAATATATTTATTCAGACAGTTATTTTGGGTAGTGTGTTATAGTTCTTTTGAAATAGGAAATATATGAGCAGCTTTCAATGGGCCACATCTTGTGAGTGCCTGTTATAAATAGATATATACATTTTGTAGGCAGTTATTATTTTCTGTTTTTGTGGCACTTGATGTGAAAGTTATTTACCATCCTGAATTGCACTCTAACAAATCAGGCATTTATCGAGATTAGGATCCAAACATTCAACTCCAACGTCTTAATTCCTTTTGATCTCAAGATACAATATGAAATGAATGTGATATGCCATGTGCATTTTTAAATTTATATTAAAATTTTACTTTTATTATCAGAGATTCAAAATTAACTGATTGTATCAGGGAGTATCATAGTGGCAATGCGTGTGAAGAGTGGGTCAGAATAGATTGGAGAGAAATTGATTGTTGGCTAGCGTAAATTACAGATGTGTGATTGTTCAAGCAGCTACGTTTAATTTGGTATTGGACATACTTGCAGCTGGTTGCATGACACATCAAGTTGCTGAAGTGAGTCAAGACTTCTGGCAGCCTCAATTGGGATATCCTGGATGTGATTTTGGGCAAGACGGAGAGTGCGCAGGGCTGGAAGCAGCAGCTGGGGTGTGGACCCCAGGGAAGTGTTGCATAGGTGAAGCTCTAGCAAGGAGTCCTCCAACCCTTTAAAACTGCGGCCTCGAGTCTCCAGCACTAATTCAGGGTTGTGGCTTAGGTCCAGCAATGACAGGCGGCTCAGACGCAAGAAGGTGGAGTCCTCAATCCGAAGCAGACGGTTGTGTGATAAATCCAGCCACGCCAGCGCCTAGAATAATGGATCCACAGATTAGAGCCACAGGTGGCTTGTCTAAAGTATTCAGGTAAAGCATGCAGAAGTTTTTGACTTCTTACTGTGGACTTGCCCAAGTAACTCCAAATCAGAATAATGTGATGGCTGTGTGAAGCCATAATGGAATGAGGGTAGAGACAGCAAAACTGAAGTACTCTGAGAACACATTTGTTGAGTGCCACTTTCCCTGTCACAAATCCCACATGGGCTGTTTGGGGAATGAACCAGGGTTTCTGAGATGTGTTTACTTATGTATTTATTTATGATTTAGTTGACAATGCTGTCAGCAGCTCAGACTAAACTATCATCCTAGACAGCATTATCCTCCAAAATATTATATGATGCACAATGTCCAACGATGCTCCAGTGACACTGCTCTCTGAACATGTCACTGCCCTGCCAGCATGTCCATGTATTTTCATTAAGCCATTAGATACCTTAAACCATGAGAAGACATCAGGGCTGTTGAGCTCTGATATCAAATTCCATGATAGGTCCAGATCACACAGAGTAGCCATAGCTGCAGTCCCCAGGCTGGATACTGGCAGGTGCCTGAGCAAATTGTGGGACAACAGAAGCTGCTCCAGGCCACTCTCTGTGAAGAGCATGTCTGGTAGAGAGTGTAGTTTGTTGTGAGATAAGTCCACTATTCGCAGGCCTGACGTGGATTTGAACAGTTCTGTAGGAATGTTGGTCAGCTGGTTGTGTGAAAGGAGCAACACCTGCAAGTAAATGTTTATTCAGTTGTCTTGCATTCTTTGCACAGAATGCTTGAAATGGAGGTCAGAAATTGCTGAATGGCTTTTGATTAAGTGTGGTATTAACCCTTTAAAGATGATGCGTATCTGTTTTATATAAGAACTCACTGCGCACTGTGCTGTAAACACTCTCCACTTCAGTTATAAAAACCAATCTCTTAATGTTTTATAAGGCAAAAGTTGCTGTTTGTTCTGAGATCCGTACAAAATGCATAAACACAATGTGGGCACCACGTAGAATTTTTTAATGTTAAACCTGCTCATATGTAAAGTTACCGCTAGGCTTTAAAAGGTTAAGTGTGGTACTGGAGATGTACAGAAGAGGCAAGGGGACAAATTTGCATTGTTCTGTAGCAGTTTGCAGTTCAGTATAAGTACCACATTACTTGAAGTTCAAATCAGACCTCTTGAAGATGGTACTCATGATTTAAAAAACTGGTAGATGTCATGACTTATGCATTCTATTGGGACCCAAAAATTTATTTGAAACATTATTTGCTACACTGAGTATTTAAAAATGTAGGGTATAAGAAAATAATTTCTGTTCGCAATGTGATATCCCTAGTGTAATACAGATTTGGAACAGTGCGTTTTCATGTGTATACATACATCATGATGCTAAAATACAGAATTATTAAGTGACTTTTGATGTTGTGCACAGATGAGAGTAATCAAATGCACTTTTCAGTGATTTTGTCTGTGTGGTGAAAAGCAGTACCACTCACCAAATGGTGGGCAGGCCCAGAAATTGCTGTTGTGATCGAACTGTGGTTGTCCAGGCCTTAATTACCATAATTACGTTACTCATTCAAGTGATGTAATAATACTTTGACACAGCATATGACTGCTTCTGTACCAGTCCTTTGTAGTTTACCATGTATCATCTTCCATCCTACTTCACACTAGACATCTTTTGTACCTGACAAACCATTATTAAATAATCTGTAAATTAACCAAAAGGAATTTGAATGTGGAAACCAAACTATGATAATGAACCATCTGTCTATTTAATCATAGGTGATGGCTGAAATATATTATTTCCGTATAGAAAATGATAGATACCGTACATGCCATAATTTTATAATCTTATAATTTATACATACTTCTAAAACCCTATAGTGTACGTATTGTAAAATTTCAAAAACTTCCGTTTTATATAAAAGGAGAGGCCTCTGCCTTGAACACTTTTTCATTATATTTTTTTAAATATGTTGCATTATAGTAATAAAAACTAAGAATAAGGTATTTTGTTGTGCTTGTGTGTATAAATTGGAAACAGATGACTGACTTCCTAATGATATTTCCACTGAAAGCTATGAACCTGAAAGACACAGATGTTGAAAAAGGTAATGGTTTAAGAAAATGGATTTTGAATGACTAAGCTATGCTAATGTGGTCTCATAAAATTATCAACCTGCAAGGTTCTGGTGTTGTGGAAGGTGTCAAAGTCTAGCTCCATAAGTTGGTTATTACTGAGGTCTAGCCACTGCAGGTGCAGCATAGTACCAAAGACTTCACGTGTGGTGTTGAGCAGCCAATTATTTGACAGGTGTAAGTGTGTGAGAGAGTGCTCCACAGGCCACAGGTAGCTATGTCCAATGTGTGAAATGTTGTTGTACGACAGGTCCAGCACCTTCACATTTGACAGCACCTCGCTGCCGCGCCCTGTTGTGGTGTTGGTTTCCAGCCGCTGCAGAGCATTGTGACTTGCATTCAGATGGAATGATGACAGTGTCCCAACCTGCATCAATGTTCAGTCTGAATAGAAGTACACAGAGTGGGAACTTGTGTCTCGTCCATTCAATTGCATGTTTAATCTCTGGAAATGCTAAAACAATTTTGTTGAAGTTTTATACTGCGACTTGGCAACACATTTGTTAGAACATTTCTACTTTGGTTTGTTTCAGTCCAACATAATGTCTTCTTTACATGAGACTCAAAGAGAACTTACTGAGTATATATTGATTGTTCAAAAAAGAGTCCTGCTATAAAATATTTTTACATTACAGTGATCTAGGTGTCATTAGAATATATTATGTTTATGTGAAACATTATTGATATGGTGAATATTTAATGAAGTATTAAGGAAATCACTTCCAACCAATGTGCAGCCGCAGTGCTATCAGCTTTGTGACCACGTATTTGAATGAGCAGTCAATGCATATAAAGAGCAGTGATGCATACAAAAGAGCAAAGTGCATGTGTTTTCCATCAGATTACACTACTGAGCTCTTGTTTGTTCATTTATGAGGAAAAACTGAAAGCAGTGAAGAAGGACTTGAGAACAATTTGACAGCACATTATTTGTTAATACTGCATACTTCAAGCTAGAGGTAAGAAGACTGTTGGCAGAGACAAACTCTGACATTTGGTATGGAACAGTGCCTTCTTAATTCTGAGCTGCAAAAGTCAGTTGCTTTTTATAAATAAGGAGCAAGGATAGCATAATCATTGTAGTAACTATGACTACAGGCTGGATAAGTGAGGAAACATGGTTGGATTCTTGACATCAGCAAGGGATAATTCTAGTAATACCACCTTATATATTTTTTATATATGCTTTATTTAATGGCACTGAAGTCAAAAGTATATCCTTTATCATCCTGCATGACCATATGCCAGTCTCTGTGTGTGTACTTGGTAGCAACTTAAATGTTGATGCTAAGCCAGAAAAACTCTGGTTGTCAAATTGATATAACTGCCATTTGAATCTGTCTCCCAAGGGATGTGGCAGAAAGCTGTTGTGGCCTAATTTGAGGTGTGTCCAGAGTTTTCTTGAGGTACTGAGGAAAACTGTGAGAAACTCCAGTGAGTATTGCCAGTTTGTGGGCTCAGATCTGAACCTGGAACCTGAATATAAAGCAGTAGTGGTACCCACTCAACCCCAATGTTCTGTATCATTGCTTCACTCCTCAGCATCATGCAAATGTTGCCCAAGCTTACATTGATGGTGTTTGAAAACAAGGTGCTGAAGAAGTATCTGGATCTAAAAGTAATTAATGCAAACAGAAGACATTTGCATAATGAGGAGCTTCACAATTTGTACTCTTAATTAACTATTAGCGATCATGCCAGGGAGGATGAATAATGGGCAGTGCTACTTTATTGTTCAGAAAACCAGTAACAGATTCTGTGACCACAGCAGTGAATATACATGTCAGAATATTTCTTTACAACCTGACCGACTGTGAGCTTCTTGACAGAAACTCTGCTCAGTGAAGTTAATTGGTGGTTCTTCATTATATTCATGATGTTCCAGGTTCAATTTGTGGTCTTTTAGTGTCCTCGTTTAGATTTATGCAGTTTTCGTAGTGAGTTTAGAGTAGTCCTGAAGTGATTCTGTGAAGTGGGTCACAGCCATTTCCCTTTGTGTCCTTTTGAATTAATGCTCTTATGTCATTTAACATACACAAGAAGGCAGCATTAAATGTTCTAAGAAACAATTCTTCATCTTCTTCTTTTTGCCATTTACAGACAGCAGACCCTCCTTTTTCAAGCATCACAGTTTTGCTTGTTCATGGAAGAACTATTTTGTCAATGTCCTGCATTGTGTTGTAGGTCCCTTGCTCAGTTGCAGTTTCATTTGCACAATTACATGTAGTGAACTGTACTCAAGAGGCTGAATCTTCCTGCGTGTCTTCTTACTAGCTACCTAGCTACTGTGCAATAACAAATGTATTTTGACTGTACTCTTTATGAGTTTCAGAACTGACTGTTACCATCATATTTTAACTATGTCTTGAAAGAATGATATATGTGCTGATGGCCAGGGGATGACTATTGCTGCTGTTGAGTGCCATTATGGTGTATAAATGAGTCGATGGTTTGTTTCATCAAGAAAGATGAACAGAAGCATGAAGGCCAGTGCTCCACCATGTACAAAAGTTCTTGTGGATGTAATTGTGGTCCTTGTCTCAAAAAGAAGGAAATTACCTATTGTGCATGGGTGGAAGATTGTGATGGAGGCTGTCATGGCATCATATAAGGAGGTGTATAAGGACATACAGAAGAAGATACAGCAATCAAATATCACCACTTTCTTTACCAAAGTCTGCTGTCTCAGCCTTTGTCATGCATTGTGTGTCATTCCAGCACCCTGACAACTTCCAGCCAAGAAGGCCGACATCATTCCAATAAACATGAATGGAACTTTTTGTGCTTTTTAATTATTAATTTACATTTTATTATGTTGTGTGTGCCTTTGGTTACCATAAACCCATTTTTTTCCATAAAGTCTTAAATTCATGCATTGCAGTTCCACTATTTTGCTGTATGAGGCTGATAAGTTAATAAATGCTTGACCATGACATTAAGTGGTGGCAAGGATAATCCCAATTTGTCCCAGTGCTGAATGTATCAAAATGTGCTGACACTGTGACTTACCTGGTCAAGTATGGAGAAGTCAAGGGATTGCAGCTGGTTGTATGCTAAGTCCAGCAGTTCAAGCTCAGGCAGATGCTGGAAGGCCTCATCTGAAATGATCTTCAATTTGTTCCCACGCAGGTCTAGTCTCTTGAGCTGGTCCATGTTTATGAAGGCACCACGCTCAATTCGTGTGATCCTGTTGTCATCCAGCTGCAGAAACTCCAGGGATGGAAGGTCCACAAATGTGTGCATGTTCACAGACTGCAGGCTGTTGAATGACAGGTACAGTGCCTCCAAGTCGGCATGGATTCCACCCTAGGGTACAGTTCACAGTGGTATTGCTATAAGAGCCAAGAGAGTAACTCAGCAATATCATGTGTAGTTTGTGTTTGGGGTGTACAGTACAAATAACACAAGGAAAACTAACCATTTTGATTAAGGAACCAAGTGAATTTTCTAGGCAAATGTTACAATAATATGTTTAAACTGGCCATGACTGCTCAATCCCCATTATTTCTTGCACTTCACATATGACATCATGTTCAGTGCCAAGTAACATATGAAATTTATTTAGCGGTAGAGCTTCACAAAATTTCTTTTTGAGAATTATACACAGTTGAGATACACCTGGTACCAAATTTCATTACTCGTATTTCTCGGCGTGCCAAGGTTATTTGATTGTCATTTGCAAATGTCTGAACTACTGCTACTTGAGTTTTGATGTTCTTGTGGCAACAAATGTGACCTGGGTTGTGATACCGTGTAGTCTGGTAGATAGCACCAACATCTTGAGGGAACCATACCTACTAGACTACAGGATACGACATTCCAGAATACAGTAAACCTGTTTCTTTGTATGTGCTGTTACTTAGTTTAGCATGTCTGTGTGTTAATCTGTTTGCTCATTCCATGATTCAGTTTATGCCCACAATAAAATACTTCATGACAGTTGCCATAGCTTTGTATTTTTAAGCCCCTGCGAAGAAAGTCTTAATGTGAACATGTAACACAATCTGGGGATAGATCTTTGAGGCTGGGCAGGCTGGTGTTGGAGTAACACTCTAGACTTGATTTCAGGTGCCCTGGTCAAATTTGGATGGGACACTGCCTGTCCTGAAGTTTGTCATGGCTCTCCTCAGTTTGTACAAGAAAATGCAAAGGTAATAGTATAATTAGGCCATGTCCACTTCCAAATCCTTTCTAATTTGTCATTTACCATATAATAGACTGAAATACTGACAGTGACATAAAATTGAAACAGGTTTAATAGAAAAATGTAAAATAACATGTTGGCAATGCAGAAACACATTCAGAATATACATAACAGTTAATCCTTGATTGAAAAGACATTTAGTGGAAATTAATTTCACACCTCAAAGCCTGTTAGAGAAAATGTACCTGAATAAACCTGCAATGCCAATCACACAAGTCTTTAGTAATATTGGATCCCATCCCAGAAATTGATGGAAAAATGTTTTAAGAAACTTAAGGACCTTATTCTCTTAAAGAACAAGTATATCTCTATCATTTGAATAGAAATAGCTTTAAATAAAGTTAGCATTCTAAATTCTTGACAGCAGATGTAAATGTATGTATAAATCAGTGAAACATTCAGTTTATTGAAGAGTTTTTACTTACTTGTAAAATTTATGAAGAACTGGGTAACTGAAAAATAGGCTACTATTAGGTAGTAGACTATGAGATCAAAGTTTTCAATGGCAAAATATTTTCATTTTAGTTAAATTCAATAGGTATTTATTAATGTGCTGGCTCAACAGCAGAAGTTTCAATTATAAAGCCCTCACAAGAACATTAATACAACACAAATACACAAAAAGGAAAAGGAACACAAAACAAACAAAACGAAACAGTACATGTAGTAACAATGACATAAAAATAATATAAATGAAGTACTGAGATAAAAGTTTCATATGCTGGAAACATTGATCAGTTCATCGGACAATGTCACAAATTAGTACAGAATCTGTTTTAAGGAAGTAATGGGTTTCTCAAGGTGCCAAGATCTTTGCACACCACGTTAACAGCCAAAACACATTTAGCATGGAGAGTTCTTACAAATAACAGAAAACATGGTGGATTTTCTAAAATTATAATGAAGAACTCAGATGCCAATAATATCAAAAAGAGATGGGCGACATTTTAAACCTGAATGAACAAAAATGAAAAATAATGCATCAAATAGAGTCTTCTATCATACAGGGTGTGAAGCTTTATAATTGTAAGTAAGTGACTGTGACATGGTCATGAGAAAATAAATGACATTGACCTAGGGCTGCAAACTTCTGCTGAATGCATTCCAGCTTTTTGGCATCTGTAGACATTATAGAATTCCATGCAATTAAGACATACTCAAGTTTAGATGTAACTGGTGTTAAATACAACATTAATAAACATTAAAGGGTGGAAGAGGAAGAAGTTATAGTTTGGATTAAGCCAAACATCCTTATGGATTGGGAAAAAGTACAGTCTACATGTTTGTGAAAATGCTGTTTCGAATCAGTGTGTACCTGTACATCTTTGATGGTGTCTGTACAGGTTATACAGGAATCACATGTATTATAAACATACTAAGGACATGTGTTTTCCTAGGGATGATAATAACCCTAGTTTTTCTGATGTTTAATTTCATGAAGTTAGCAGCACACCAACCTTACACAAAAAAACAAGGAGTTGTAATGGGTTTCCCAATTTTGAGTTCCATGGCTGAAATTATTCTCCAAAGCATAGAATAAAAATAGATAATAAATTTTGTGAAGCAGTACTGTCATTTCCTATGTAACATATGTGGGTTGGATTGTGATGGTATAAAATGACAGCAGATAAAAACACAAACAATTCTGTACCAGTTCAACAGACAACATAAAACTTTACAACTTCTATTAACAGAAGAATAGAATAATAAAATTGTACATTTATATCTAAATATCACAAAATCATGAAGGAAATACCTACTTGAGTATTTAGACATTAAACAGTGAAACAGTGATCCAAAAGAATTAGAAAATGGTCATGTTTGAGGGTACCATGCACTAAACACATTATGCTTAAGTAATGCAAGAAACCTAGAGGAATTAAACACAATCACTACTGTAACTGAGATAACTCTCATAAAAAAAACCAAAATTATGAAACTGTTTA
Source organism: Coptotermes formosanus (assembly GCA_013340265.1). NCBI lineage: Eukaryota > Metazoa > Arthropoda > Insecta > Blattodea > Rhinotermitidae > Coptotermes > Coptotermes formosanus. Next base: position 2,065,167 of record BLKM01000403.1, on the reverse strand, counting down.
ACAAAATGATGAATATACGTAAAAGCTGTATGAATGCTGAGATGTCTGAAAACCAAAAAAATGGATTACAGCCACATTTTGCACCATCTATCCAGTGAATGGAAATACAGCAATACCTCTTTTCGCTTAGAAGTTTCACTGTCATTCATGAATAACAAACTAGAAAAAATGTGCATGATGTTACCTGGAAAGTACCCTTGTATATGTTGTCAATTTGATTATCCTGTAGTTTGAGCACCTGGAGGTGCTTTAGGGAGCGAAGGGAGTTTTCAGGCATGGAGCGTATTTTGTTGTTGCTAAGATCCAGATGTTGCATACTTGTGAGGGGTTGAAGAGCATCAACTGGAATGTTGGTAACAGACGGGGCTAAGCCATGAGATACTCTCAGCATCACCAGTGATTGCCCAATCTGTGAAACAAAAAATCTAGCAAATGTGTATAAATTAGGTTTTCTGGTTTTATAACAATAAGTGTATATTGACTAATCAGGAAGCATCAGTGGTTAAGTGAAGTCTCTCAGTATTTCCGCATGGGTGTGTGAGCATATTTGTGGATTCACCTAGTATTATACAGCTCCTGTATTGCCATATTTTATTGTCAGGTTACAGAATTGTATGGAAAAGAGGTGAAGTCACGATATGCCACTGTCTTCATCACTCAAAGATCTGTTGATGAAATTTCAAGGTCCCACACCACTATGCTCCCAAATCTGCATCATAAAAGTGCTTCTTGATTTAAGGTGTATTTTACTTTTAAGACTGAAATCCTCTCTCTCTCTCTCTCTCTCTCTCTCTCTCTCTCTCTCTCTC